>WEIS01048393.1:20871-37865 GCA_013389965.1 Todus mexicanus
GGGAAAAAATAGAATTAGTTTTTAATGAGCTGTTTGATCAGCCGATGGGGTGAAAACTCCACTGGTCATCCAGGCCACCCCACAGCAGCCCCCGGGGCTGAGCTAGGGCCCCACAGCACCCTGCCACTGTGGGGCTGAGCCTGGGAGCACCCCTGTGGCACCCAGGCAGCGTGGGGCTGAGCTCCAGACCCCACAGCACAGCCTCACCAGCGGGGCTGAGCCTCAGAGCACCCAGCCGGTGCAGACTGAGCCCCACGGCACTCTGTGGTGTGGGACCAAGCCCGGGGAGCACCCAAAGGGTCCGTGTGTGAGCCGTGGGAACGCGCCCCACAGCACCCAGCTGCCTCCCAGCACCCATCCCACAGGGAGGGTGCTCCAGAGCACCTGGCTGCATCCCTCCTACGGGGAGTGCGCCCACATTTTATGGGGGTCCAGGAGCCCCCACGGTGCCGGGCACCCTATCAGCACACGGCTGTGTCCTCCACTTCTTCTTCCTCTTGCTCCTCTTCTTCATTATCCTCATCCTCATCCTCTGTATCAGGCAGCTGTCCCGGGGGCACAGGGGGGAAAGGAGGGCCGCGCTCCAGGTTGACATAGGTGACAGCCAGGTTGACGTAGTGCTCCCCCTCCAGCGTGGCCAGGACTCGCTCCAGCTCGCCCACCAGCCCCGTGAAGGATGGTCTGTCCTCAGGCGCAGGCGCCCAGCAGCTCAGCATCACCCCGTACCTGCCCCAACACCCTCGTCAGTGTCGGCAGCTCCCCAGGACCCCCGCTCCACCACCCTGCCCCCCCCCAGCCCCACTCACAGGGTGTCGGGGCAGTGCTGGGGCTGCGGCAGGGGTCTCCCCCGGCGCAGGTAACGGNGTACTCCATGCCCAGGGCCACCTGCAGCCCGAAGCCGATGAGGTCCTTCAACGTGGGGCTCTGCAAGGTGGAAGTAGCGAGCGGGTCAACTTTGGCCCCCCGCCGCCCCAATCCCAGCCCAGGGTATCCCTCCTACCCGTTCCTGGGCACGGATGAACTGGCGCAGGTCCCCGTGGCGCATGTAGGGCAGGACGACGAGCGGCAGCCCGTGGCGGGGCAGGCACACCCCCAGCAGCGAGAGCACCTGGGGGTGGTGGAAGCTCTTCATGAGGATGCCCTCACGCAGGAACCCCCCCACCTCCTCCACGTCCGTGATGCCTGCCGAGAGCCAAGCCATGGGGCATTCCGCTGCCGCGTCCTGCCACGGGACCGTGCTGCGGGAGCAGGGGCTACTCACGGTGCAGGGACTTGACGGCGCAGTGGACGTCCCCCAGTAAAGGGTCTGTGTAGGTGCCGTGGTAGACGCTGCCAAAGTGCCCTGCAGGGACAGGCAGCATGAAGCCGGCACCGCACGCGGTGAGCGGGCAATGCCACAGTTAAATTGGGGTGTGGCGTCACCTTTGCCGATGACCTGGTGGCGGTGAGTGACCAGCCGCTCCTCAGGGATGAGGATGTCCTTCACCTCCTCCAGCAGCTCTGGCCGCAGGTCCTCCAGGCAGCTGGACGTGGTCCTGAGCAGGGGCACGGGGGAGCCACCGCCTGCCATACCAGCACCGGCACCGGCGCTGGCACTGGTGAGTCGTGCCCGGGGCCTCACTGGGCTGGGATTGCCCACCATGGGCAGCACTGCCACGACAGGCAGAGGCAGGGTAAGGGCTGGGCAGGCACCCAGCACCCCACCACCCGTCGGTGACACCCACTTACCCAGCACCTCCCTGTAGTCGACACCGGGATGCTGGGTGGTGTGGAGGGGGTCGCTGCGGCCGGGCTGCACCAACAGCTCCAGGTTCTCGGTCCCTGCGGGCGGCAGCGGGGTGGGTGGTGTGGCAGGTGGTCAGGGGGCAGCAGGGTGGGTGGTGTGGCAGGGGGTCAGGGGGCAGCGGGGTGCCCAGCGAACGCAGCACTCACCCCTTCTCTTCCTCCAGCGCCAGCGGAACAGTATGGCAGCCAGGACACAGCACACCAGGAAGGTGCCGCCGATGCCCAGGGCCAGGCTGGTGGCCAGGTCCAGTGAGGTGGCAGCTTGCAGCACCCAGCCCAGCGCCTGGCAGGCACCATTCACGCAGATCTGGGGGACAAGGGCTCAGCGGGGATGGATTTTGGGGGGGTCACTGGGAGGGAATTCACCCACTCAGGGGGTGCCTACCTCCACAGGGGCCCCGTCTGGGGGCAGGCGCATCTTGTGGGGCAGGCGGCACGTCACCTCATTCTTCAGCACGTTGGGGTTGCAGTCCCGGCCCCCAACCGTCATGGTGATGTTCATGCAGGCAGCCACGGCGTCCAGCCTCCATTGCTGCCCGGACACAGCGCCCTGAGCCTGGGGGTCCCAGTGGTGGGACCCCCCCACCCAGGCTCACCCCAGCGCCCCACGTACGTGCACCTCAATCTCGTCATCGCCGGGCTTGAGACGGAGGCGCCCGCCCTCGTGCTCCAAGGGGAACACCTTGGGCTGGGGGTAGTAGCGGAGGCGGAAGAGCCAGCGGCCGGCGGCACCGTCCAGCAGCACGCTCAGGTTCCCCTGGGCCGTCTCCACGTTGCTCTCGAAGGGGAAGGCCGGGCTGCGGCACAGCAGCCACCCCGGCGCCCGCGGGCTCTCGCACTCCTGCGGGCAGAGGGGTGCTGGGTGCTGGCACAGCACAGAGCCCGGGAGGTGAGGGTGGGCAGGGCAGGGCCGGGGGGTGATGGCCTCCTGCCTCGGTGCTTACTGCGACTTTGGTCTTCACGCCGCTGGCTTCGAAGCGGATCTTGGCGCGATACACCGAGTCCAGGTGGGTGCCGGTGATAGTGAGCATTGAGCCCCTATAGAGGGCAGGGATCAGGGTCCTGGGGTGCACACCGTCCCTGGGGTGCACGTGGTCCCCAGGGTGCACGTGGTCCCCAGGGTCCCTGCGGTCCCTGAGCTGCATGCTGTGCCCAGCACCTCACCCAGATCGGCGGGGGCAGTGGGGAGCCCGGGGCTGTTTTCCCTCAGGAGAAGGGAGCTCACACACTCACTCATAGGTGCAGCTGGGGGCGATGGCCGAAACCAAGGGGTCGGGGCGGTACTGGAAGGGCAGGGGGGCTGGGAACTCCTCGCCATCGATCCACAGGGCCACCCTGGCTGTGCCCAGACCACTGGCGGTGGGTGCTGTGCACCGAATGGCCCTGTCGCCCTGCCTGGGAACACAGCAGCCATGGATGGAGGGGACAGCGGGACTGTGGAGGGGTCCCCGTGCCCATTCCTGTGCCAGGGACCACGTTGTGCCTGGCAGGGGAAGGTGCAGGACAGGGGCGTACCTGGGCTGCCCAGCCAGGGGGCACTCGGTGCCGTTGACCATCACCCGCCAGCTGCTCCCCGCCGAGAGGTGGGTGCCTTGGAGCGAGAGGTGGGTGCCACCCCCCTGGGGGCCAAACGGGGGGTGCAGGGCGTTGACGTGGGGCTCCTGGGCAGAGACAGGGTCAGTGGGGCGGGTGGATGAGCCAACCCCACCACCTCACACCCTGCCGAGGCTGAGCGCCAGCATGGGGCCGTACCACGAAGACGAAGCCGCTGAGGGAAGCTGAGCCGTAGACATGGAAGCCAGAGGATCCAGAGGGTTCCTTCACGGTGAGCACCACGTTGACTGGGCCACCCACTGCCGTGGGGCCCCCTGGCTCCAGCTCACACACCAGCACGTCCACGAAGTCCTTGCGGCGGGAGGTGGGCAGGGGTCTGTGGGGTGGTGATGGGGGGTCAGCCCCAGGCTGGGGGGGCAGCCGCAGCCCCCTCTCTGCCACGGTTCCACCCCCAGCACTGCTGCTCACCTGTGGCTCCTGCTCTCCTCGGGCAGCACGGCACAGCCTTGCCGACCCACGGCCACCCGGTAGGCAGTGGGGGGGCTGTGGCGGGGGTCGGGGTCCAGGTGGGAGCGGAAGGTCATGCCACAGAGTGTCACCCGTGTCCGGCCCCGCAGCGGGGCACTCCGGGGGTGGAACTGCAGGAGACGCACCAACGTCAGCCTGAGCCCCAAAAGCCTGTTGACAGTCTCGGTTCCAGAAAGCCCCTTCCCCGGGGTCTGCAGACAGAGCAAAGGTCCCCCCACGTGCCACCCCATTTGTCACCTCCCTCCCCATCCGAGTGCCCGGGAGATGTGGGGAGCAGACCTACGTCAGTGAGGACGGGCGGGCAGCTGTCCCGGACCCAGCGGCCGGAGCACTCGTGGCGGCGCGTGCACCCGTCCCCGCACCAGCCGCAGCCCATGAAGCGCTCGGTGCGCAGGCAGCGCTGGCACGTGGAGAAGTGGCGGCAGCCGGGGCCGGTGACATTCAAGCGCCACACCTGGGGACAGAGAGTGGAGATGAGAGGGGCCGATGGGGCTCAGCACCCATCCTGCATCCCCCTGGACCACCCACTCACCTTAGTGCCGGTGGCGAAGAACAGCGATTGGCTCTGCAGCCCCATGGCACCCCGCACCGGCCCCGGCTCCCCCAGGGAGAAGTTGGCCAAGGTGAGAAGGTAGGAGCTGGAGCGCTGGAGCACCATCTGCAGAGTAGGGGCAGAGCGGGGCGCTCAGCACACCCCACGCACCACCAGCAACACCCCACCCCACCCGGCCTGCTATCCCACCTGGAAGATGCGTCCCTTCGCTGTGCCCATGTGGGCCACGGTGACATCCCCCAGGGCGGTGACGAAGATGGAGGTGAGGAGGACACCGGCCAGCTGTCTGTTGAACAGGTCCACCTTATGGGAGGCAGCAGGGACGAGAGTGGGCTGGTCCCAGCAGCTGGTGTTGGCCACTGGGGCCGACAGGTTCACCTGTGACCAAACGCAGGGTGAATGCCTTGGAATGAGCCCAGGCACCCCAACCCCCCCATACTCTCATGGATGGGCACCAGCTCCATCCACAAGATATTTTAGGGACCACCCAGTTGCCCAAACTCCCCTCTAGGCTGGGAAAATTTTTTGGGAAAAAACACATCCGCAGCCCCTCCCGCATTCCTCATGTGGCGTCAGATCCTGCCCTCCCCTCCCACCCCATCTGGATATGGTTATCGGTGCCACGGGGCGGGCGCCCCAACGCCAGCCCCTACAGCTGGGCAGGGGCCGGGCATGAAGGGGGGCACCAGGAGCGAGGGGGAACCCACTGGCCCCCCACCAATGCTCGGGGTGGGGGTCCCCTCCTGGCTCTCCGTGCCAGCAGAGTGAGTCAGCGGCTGTGAGCTGTCTGCTCCTCGCGGGAAGAGGAGGGGATTTGGCTGCACCTTGCCCCACGCTTGGCTGAGAACGCCCAAACTCATGTCAAGGGTGCTGGCTGCGACCCTGCCTGCAGAGGGGGACCTGCCGAGGCACCCACCCGTCACCATCCTGCCCATGCTGGGGCTTGTTCCTGGGACACGATGTTCCTGCCCCACGGCTGCGGCAGAGAAGAAACCTCGGTGACTAATTGCGCTTCCGCCTGCGGTTTATTTGCCCAGAGAAGGCGGCGGCCCCGGGGCCGGAGGGGTAAGACGAGAGTGGCTGGGCAACCCCACACACACCGAGGACCTGCGGCTTCCCCGTCCCCCCAACACAGAAACAAGCTGGAGAGGGTGGCCACCAAGAGCTCGGCGCTGGGGACAGTCGCCGTGGGGGCTGGGGCTGGTGCGCTGTGGGGCGGCCGCACCAAAGAGAGAGACTTTTGGCCCAATGCACAGCAAGCCGCAGCGTACCTGTGTGCCGAGACACGTGTCTGCGGCACCCGGCTCGGGCAAGCACGGGGTGCCTGGTGTGGGGAGCACGACTGGATCCCCACCAGCACCCTGCCTCCTCAGTGAGGCCAGGGCTGGCAAAACGCGGTGGGCGGTGATGGGTGGGGCTGACTCACACCTGGGTGATGCTGCTTTCCCTCTGCCCAGCCCACCCCCTGGCCCATCCCTCTTCACTGGCACTTCCCGGCATCCTAGACCAACCTCCCCTCATCCCAGCCGACCCCCAGGACCCCCAGGACAGACGGTGAACGGGGCGGCGGACTCACGTTGTGCGGGCAGTACTCCACTGGCTGGAAGAAGCTGAGCCCCCGTAGCAGTGCCTGGTGCCCAGTGCCGCAGCACTTCTCCATGCCCTCCTCTATGGCCTGGTTGAGGAAGCGGAGGGGGAAAGCACAGACGGCCGAGTCCTCGCGGGGCACCCAGCTCTCCGGCTGGCTCTCGGCGAAGGCACCGAAAAGCACCACGTCGGTGTCGTTGATGCCGAGGTCACGGGCCAGGCGGGCGCCGGGTTGGGCAGCGTGGGCTGCCTGCAGCACGTTGTAAGCGACATCCCGCTCGCCATCCTCCTCACCTCCACGCCGGCGCCGCCGCCGCCGCTTGGACTCAAAGCGGCAGTCGAGGACGAGCTCACGGTAGCGGCGCAGGTCACTCTCGTGGGTGCTGAGCCGCACCAGGCGCGTGTGGTAAGTCGCCGAGCCCGGCCGCTCCGGCTGCACCGTCAGGAAGTAGACGTGGTCCTCGTCAGTGAAGGAGTGCACGTAGTGGATGGTGTAGTTGTCCCGGTATCGTGGCAGCACCGTCAGCCACTGGAAGTCGTCTGAAAACCCGTCCAAGGTGCCCTTCAGCCTGCGGACGGACACCGACTGCGGGCTGTACCGCGCTGCCACGCTGCTGTTGATGGTGGAGCCGAGGTAGAAGAAAGAGGCGTAAGAGGTGGCCACCACGGTGGCTTTGGTCCCCAGTGGGCTGGCCACGCAGTCGGGGCAGGACATGGGGCTGTTGCCCACGGCCGAGTACAGGCAGCGTGTGCTCGCGATGGCCAGCACGCCGTCCTGCACCTCCAGCTGGTGCTGGTAGCACAGCCCGTGCTGCGCCGTGCCGCAGCTGTACAGCCACGGCTCCAGCGGGTCCAGCAGCAGCAGGACATTGTCTGTGTCCTCGGGGCCGTCCACGGCACCCGGGCACAGGCGGCAGATCTCACACTCGGCGCTGCCCACGGGGCCGGTGATGAGGACAGAGAGGAGGCGCAGCTCGGGGCTGGCCAGCAGGATGCGGTTGCGGACGGCCACAAAGACGGCGATCGGGCCTGTGGAGTCGGCGAAGACGGCGACGTTCTGCACGGGGCTGCCGGCGTCGAGGCTGGGCAGCACATAGGGCACCGAGAAGTTCCTGGTGGAGCTGTAAGGGATGCGGGGGCACTGCCAGGTGCTGGTGCTCAGCGGGGCCAGGGCAAGTGCCAGCACGAGGCACACGCAGTACGACAGTCCCATGCTGCACGGTGCCGCTGGTGCCGGGGTTATCGACGGTGCTCGGCACCGAGCAGGGGCAGGACAGTCAGCAGACAGGGCACCATCGCATCTGCCAAAATAAAGGAGAAAGTTTTACCTGCTGTAGTTCATAGAATCATAGAATAATTAAGGCTGGAAAAGACCTCTTGGATCATCGAGTCCAGCCTGTGACCTACCACCACCACATCAGCTAAACCCTGCCACTAAGTGTGGCATCCAGTCTGTCCTTAAACACCTCCAGGGATGGTGACTCCACCACCTCCCTGGGCAGTCTATCCCAGTGTTTTATACTCCTTTCTGTGAGGAAGAGCTTCCGAATATCCAACCTAAACCTCTCCTGGTGCAGCTTCAGGCGGCGCCCTCTCGACCTGTCACAAATTGCCTGGGAGAAGAGCCCATCCCCCTCCTGTCTACACCTTCCCTTCAGGGAGTTGTAGAGAGTGAGAAGGTCCCCCCCGAGTCTCCTCTTCTCCAGGCTGCACAGCCCCAGCTCCCTCAGCCTCTCCTCCTAAG
The DNA here is from genome assembly GCA_013389965.1 of Todus mexicanus. Lineage (NCBI taxonomy): Eukaryota > Metazoa > Chordata > Aves > Coraciiformes > Todidae > Todus > Todus mexicanus. The sequence goes on from WEIS01048393.1 coordinate 28,623, forward strand.
ATTTTCCCTCTAGTCCCTTCCCCAGTCTGGTCGCTCTCCTCTGGAGGGCCTGAGTCTGGGGCAGCGCCGTGCTTGCCTTGGCATGCCAATTGCAGAGCGAGTGTCCCTGCAGCTCTGGGCTCTCTGGTTTTCTCGAGCCTAACCAGAACCGTAACCCTAACCCTGAACCTGTGGGAAACAGGATTTTGAGATGGAGGTGCCATTGGGTGCAGCACCAGCACCTCAATGTGCTTCTTGAAGCGAGGGGCCCAGAGCTGCCCCCAGTGCTCGAGGTGAGGCCTCCCCAGTGCCGAGTCCAGGGGCAGAATTCCAGCCCTAGTCCTGCTGCCCACACTAGTTGGGCGAGGCCCCCGGGGCTGTGCATGGACAGGGGGTGCCGGGGTCCCCCAAGGCCGGGCAATGATGGGGGAGGCTGGGGGAGACTGGGCCACACCAAACCTCTTCCCAAGCACCCCAAGCGAGCGGGAGGTGAAACCAAGCCGCCTGTGGCAGGGGGGACAAACCCTGCCTGCTGCCACCCCCCTGAGCCTCGCCTGTGCCCCAGAGCCAGCCCTGCCCTGCGGGATGGGACTGCGAAGGGAGCCCTGCCAGATCCCCGGGGACAAGGACCCCAAGTGTTCCCTGGGGCCGGGCTGGGGCTGGGGGTTCTGCCAAGCCCCGGGACAGCCCCGGGGGCAGGAGATCCCCTCGGGACCGGGACAAATCCCGTGCCAAGCCCCGGGGACAGTGACCCCCACATAGCCCCAGAGCCCACCCCGTCCCAGCTCCCGGGGGCCGGCAGCGACGCCCCGTCGGGTCCGGCTGCCCCACCCCGCCCCGAGCCGAGCCGAGCCGGGCGGCGGGACCCTCACCTGGGCGCTGCCGGGCCGTGCCGTGCCGTGCCGTTCTTTGCCGTGCCAGGTCGTTCCGTGCCGTGCCGGGGCGGAGCGGGGCCGTTCCGTGGCGGGGCTGGGCGGGCCGGGGCTGGGCGGGCTCTGCCCCCGGTCCCCGCGGGGCTCCCCCAGAGCCGGCCCCGGGGGAACAAGGAGCTGGGAGGGCACGGTGCCCCAGAGGGACACGGGCTGCGGGGCTGGCACCGCCCCTCGGTGCCCATCGGAGGGTCCCCGCGGCTGGAGGCGGCTGCCGGAGTCCTGGGGTGCGGCTGGGCTGAGGCCACGTCGGTACAAGTTGTCCTTTCTGCTCCCAGAGCCTGGTGGCACAGGGGCTGCCGACACCCCCACACCCCAAATCCCTCCTGCCACTGCCTGGCAGGGCAGCGGGGCAGCTTTTTGGGGGTACGGCAGGCCCAGCGCAGGGGGCTCCAGCCAGGAGTAGCCCCAGCTTGGCAAGGGGAGCCGGGGGAGTTACTCCTGTTGTCCCCGTTCTTTGCCTCGCCTCCCTTTTCTCCCACAGTCGAGGGCTGCCTGTGGTGGCCACTGCTCGAAGGAAGGTGCTTTACATCCTGATGCACCTCATGGATTTGTCCTCCGCACACCCCGCTGCCCTCTGATGGCAGGGCTGTGGGTGCCAGCTGCGCCCAGGGAGTTCTGCTGCCGAGCAGGGCACTGCTGAGGGAACTTTGGTCCCAGGAAGGGCTCAACAGTCTGAAATGGGTCTTCCCAGCCCTCGTCACCTGGGCAGGCTCAGCCCTCCTCAGCTCCCGCCCCGCGTTGTGCAAGGCCTGGCGGTTACGTTGGCCCCGTGCCTTACCCAACAACTCCTTCCTCCAGCGTCTCCCACTTGGTTTCGACATTAGCTGGCCCTGGCCAGCTCATTCCGGGGTTTTCACGGCTCCACTCATCCAGCCAGCACAGCCCTGGCTGCCTCCAACTGCTCCCTGGCAGCTTTCCCAGTCCCCAGCAGGTCCCTGGGGCTGGACTGCACCCAAACACGGACCAAACTTCCCCCTCAGCTTGGCCACTTGCCCCCTTCTCCCCACCCCCCCTCCACAAGTGGACAGCCATGAATGTGATAAGACTCGACTCAGGGTCCAGATAATGTTTATGAGCAGACAAGCGATTACACTCTGGTAGGAGCACAAATACAGGAGCAGAGTCCCTGTGCTAGCCCTGCCAGGTCCTTCCCAGCTCCTCCGGTGTCTGGGTGCCACCCTGGTATCTGGGTGCCACCCTGCTGGCTCTGCCCCTCCTTGAACACCCCTCCCAGAGCTCGGCAGACAGCCCCAAATGCAGGGTTGGGGTTTGCCACGGCATTTACCGGTGTTCAGCCCCACATCAGTGCCTGGGGACAGCCCCAGAGGTGCTGGTGCCCGTTAGCAGGCTCAGTGTAGCTGGCTCGAGGGGCTGGGTTTGGGGGGCAGGTGCCCCCACGCCAAGGGGAACACCCTCCTTGTTCGGGGGGAGCACCAGGGCTCGGTGTCAGTGGAGTCTCTCAGGAGTTTGAGCCGTGTTTTTAGGATCCGCTTCCCCGGAGCCAGCACCACAAGCACTCAGGCACCCCAATGGGCACCTCAATAGTGGTGCCACCCCTGGGGTGGCCTCTGTGCCCCTGTGGGGAGGTGGGCAGGACCCTGCTGTCCCAGCTGGGGCAGGGTGACCCTTCACCCTGCTCACCAGCATCCCCAGGGACGTCCTTCTCGCAGCCACGGTGGGAAGGGCTCAGGCTCACACAAGTGCCAAGGGGTCAAACCTGGCACTTGGGGGGCCCGGCTCCCCCAGGGCAGGGAGAGGAGCACTGCACGCCCCCAGCCGGCCCTGTCCCCTGCCTGGGTAGTGTCACCCGCCACCTGCGGGCACAGCAGCATAGGGGTGCCCTCAGCACTGCCACGGCGCCCCCGGGGACTCCCCCCACCCTTGGCACAGCCACAGGATGGTAGAGGAAGGAGGGTGCTGGGCACAGGCAGCAGGACCCAGGGGCTCGGCTCCGCTCCAGCAACCCCAGGTACCAGTAACGCCGTTCCAGGACCCCCACAAGGAGGGATGAAGGGGCCACAGAGGGAGGGCAGCCCCCCCAGCTGGGGTCACTGCCTGCACATCAAAGTCCTGCTCAGCCCTTTCCCTGGCAGCTGCACGCCCCGTCTCCAGCACCCAGGCTGGACAGTCCCACGGGTGGGTTTCCCCATGCTCTGGGGTCCCACCGTGCCCTCTCCCCTGGACACAGAGCCCAGGCTTCCCCGGGGGACGGTCTCCCCAGCACAGCAGGGGCTCCCCGAGGCTGGCACCGTGCCCATCAATACGTCTGGGGCGTGAGGATGAAGAGTCGGTCTTCCTCCTTGCGGATCCACTTCATGAGCTTGTTGACAGCACTGATGGCGCCGGCTTTGGTCCCCAGGGGACTGTAGCAGATGTAGAGCTCGAAGGCGCTGGTTACCTGGGCGAAGAAACAGGGGACACGCTGGGAACACGCCTGCATCCCGCTTGGGGCTGGCACCGCATGTCCCCCACGGGCGACTGGGAACGGGCACAGGGGCTCCAGTGCAGGGACACGAGGTGGCACCAAATGGGCGGCATCTGGTTTGCTCAGAAGTGGAAGGACCAAGCCCTGGGGGCTGCGCTCCCAGAGGGGGTTTTCTTCAAGGCACCGGGTACTCGGTCACAGCGGCTGGCACAGCCCTTGGTGCCGGAGCTCGCCGGCCCCCGCTGCTATCCCAGCCCATCCCTTCCTGGCACAGGGGCAGGCTGACCCCCAAAAGGGCCACTCTGGGGACCACGGAGCGGGTGCTGTGTTGTGCCACCACCTCCTTACTCTGCCACGCAGGACCGGTGAAGATGAGCTCACTCGAACCCTGCAGATGACCCTTACCCAAGCCAGGAGGTTCTCACGGGGGCCTGTGAAGTAGATGTTCTTCAGGGGGCGCGAAGAGTTGTGAGCCCGGCTGTGGAGGTACTGGTAGAGCCCCAAGAGCCTCTCCTTCTCCTCCTCCAGCACGTAGGGTGCCTCAATCTCGGGGCTGCAGGAACACAGCGCCCTGTTAGCCTCCCCCAGAGAAGGGGATTCGTGGAGAAGATGCGTCCCATGCCCCAGGCCACAGCCTTGGCCCGATGGGTCCCCAGGGGCCTCACCTGGTGAAGAGCCCAGAGCTCTTGGACTTGTAGATGAAGTGGCGGAGGTCAGGGATGCCCACCTGGGCGACGCTGTAGAAGGGGGTGCGCAGGGCCTCCTGCAGCGCGTGGTGCACCCCCCGCCGCCGCAGGCGCTCCTGGAAGCGCCGCTTGCAGTCGGAGACAGTGAAGAAGTCCTCGCGGTCAGTGGAGACCAGCAGGAGGCACAGGTCCATCTCCTGCTCCAGGTAGGAGATGTGGGCGTGGAAGAAGCCGCTGGAGTTGAACTTGGGGAGGCAAATAGGAGTCCAAGCTTCACCCTCCCGGAATGAGGAAGAGGAGCTGATGAGGTTGAAGAGCAGATGGAGGTCAATAGGGTGGAGGAACTGATCCTTCTTCCTCACAAGAGACACCAGCTGGTTCCCCGACAGCAGAATGGAGAAGACCAGGCTCTTGGCCTTGGCCTGCTGGAGGCTGGTGCTCACAGCGTCCCGGACACTGGCGGCCAGGGGCAGGCAGCGCACGGCGCCCATGAGGAAGCTGGGGTCGTGGGCCATGAGGTCCAGCAGGTTGTCGGTGATGCGCTCGGAGCCGGCCAGGAGCCTGCGCAGGTCGTAGTTCTGCTTCTGCTGGAAGATGTGGTTGAGCTGGGTCCAGGTGAGCAGGCTCAGGATCTGGTAGTAGATGTAGAGCAGCTCGTGGGCGATCTCCTGCTCCGACTGCTGAGTCCGCGCCACCGCCACCAGCACCAGCGGGCTCCTCCGCACGAAGACCACCTTGTAGCCATCTGCTTGGGAGGGAGTCCCCGGGGTGGCCAGGGACAGACCCGTAAGCTTGGCTCCCCGGGGCTGCGACGGGGAGCCAGGCTGCACCTCTCTCCCTCACCACCCACCTGCCCCTGGGGACAGCAAATGTGGCCCACGGTGGCAGGCACAGAGAGGGGCAGGTGGCGACATCCACCTGAAGCATCCCATCCCCATCCTGTCCCCCCCCAGGGCATTACCTGCGTGGATGGACCGGATGGCGTTTTTCTCAGCCTCCAGGAAGGACACCAGGGCCATCATGACGCCCATGGTGCTGGAGAGGGCCTCCTCAGAGCCGTAGCGGGAGTACACGGGCTTGCCCGCCTCGCTCAGCACGAAGACGTGCTTCCGATGCATGCGCCAGGCGTCCATGGTCACGTCCTCCTCCTCCTTGCTCGACAGCACCGAGTCGCGGCGGCTGGTCTGCGGGGACGGCTCCAACTTCCCCTCCTTGCCCTGCCTCATCTCCTCCTCCAGGTCGAGGGCCATGCCCGTGAGCTGCGTGCTCAGCTCGCTGAAGTCCTTGCTGATCTGCTCCATGCTGCTCGGCTCGGCCGGCTCCCCCCGCCTCTCCTCCGGGCTCCGCGCCGCAGCCGCCCCGTCCTCGGGACTCGTCAGGTCCTCGTAGGAGCGGGTGTGCACGAACATGGCTCCCTCCTGGCCCGCCCCTGGGAACAACGTGCCGTGCAGCGTCCACCCGTCTGTCCCCCGCACTGAGGGAGCAGGCAGATGGAGGGTGCACAAGGGACAGGGGGCCACAGGGAAGGAGCTGCTCTCCTCTCCCCATCCTGCGGCACCCAGGGGTGTGAGTTCTGCCAGCGGGAGGTCACCATGGGCTCACCTCCCGCTGCCTGAGGGCTGTGGAGGGCCCAGCCCGCGTGACGAGGAGCATCCTTTTCCCCTCGCTTACCCCCGTGGCCTCGTACCTGGCTCCGTCCCCTGCGCCAGCCCCGGCGTGGGGCTGTCGGAGCGCTCCGCATGCTGCCCATCTCCCGGCGCCAGGGACCCGTTGGGCACTTCCCAGCTTTTCTTCTTGTGGACATCCGCAGCCATTCCTCGGGGCAGGACCTGCGCACAACCCACAGCGTCACCCCTCTGTACCCTCACGTCTCCAAACGCCCCTGCTCTGGAGCGGGGCCACGCCAGCATCCTCGGCCCAATCCTGCTGGCTCAGCAGGCAACACCGAGCCCTGGTGAGACACCAGGAAAGCCGCTCTAATCCAGCAGGATTTCCTCTCTCCCGCAGCCCCAGCTCCTTCCAGCCCCCAGCACCTTTCATCCGGGCTTGGCCCCGATTTCCCCCGAGCACTGGGAAAGCCGCTCAGCTCCCAGCAGCGAGGGCGGCGGGACACGGCCTTGGACGGGGCAACCCCAGAGGCCTCCTGTTTGCCCAGGGCGGCTTTTATGGCTCTGCTGGGCCCGGATGAGCCCAGGGCGCTGACACCCCTGAGCCCCGGGTGCAGAGTGGCCCCAGAGCCCCCGCCCAAGGGAACCGGGTCCCGAGCGAACGCGGGGACACGAGGGAGAGCACCGGGACCCCCGGAGGGCCTGGCTGCTGGGGGGGCTCCGTGACACCCCCCCCGGATCCCGGCAGGTCCCGTCCCCCCGGGGCAGCCGGACCCCGCACCAGCCCCGGGACGCCCCAAAGGACCCCCCGCACGGACCGACCTTCGCAGCTCCTCCCGTCAGCTCCGGAGGACCCCGGGCGAGCAGCGCGGCGGGGACGGACCCAGGGCGAGCAGCGCGGCGGGGACGGACCCCCCCTTCTCCTCCTCCTCCCCGGTACGGCCTAGACGGGGCGGGCGGGACAGCCCCGGTACCGGGTAGCCGCCTCCCGCCCTACCGCGGGCCCTGCCCCGGGCCCTGCCCGCCTCGGCGGCCCCGGCATCACCATCCCCGCCCCCGCCGGGACCCGCNTTATGGGGTGTCCCCTGAGGCACAGGCCGGGGTCGGGTTCTGGGGTGTCCCCTGAGGCACAGGCCGGGGTCGGGTTCTGGGGTGTCCCCTGAGACACAGGCCGGGGTCGGGTTCTGGGGTGTCCCCTGAGGCACAGGCCGGGGTGTCGCCCTTGGTGTGGTGAGCAGGGTGGGGGGTCTGCCACGGGTCGTTCCGTGGGGCTGTGGAGGCCCTTCCGAGGAGCCCCCCCGGGATAGGGGGGCAGGGGGCGCCTCCTGGGGGGTCCCCTCAGGATGGAGGAGGTGTGTGTATGGCTCTTTTGGGGTCACCCACAACGGGGGATGGCCCGAGGCTGGGGCCATGAGGAAGCCGGGGCCGGTTCTGGTCCCCGGTGTGGCCCCACGGCTGGCGATGGGCTTGGACTGCTCGTCGGAGCCGCACATCTAGGTGGGATGGGGCCATGGGCCTGGGCAGCCTGGTCCCCGGTATGGGAGTATCTTGGGGTGTTCCCTACCCCTGTGCCGAGCACTGGGCCCTGCTGCCTGCGTCACTGCCAGTGCCTGTGGTCTTTCTGGGTATCCCTCTGTTACTGTGAGGCCCTGGTCAAAATCAGGGCTTCTTTCACCCCCATGTCCTTTGCGTTTTCATGAAGAGTGTCTCAGAAAGTTTGTGTTTTTAAAAGGGCTGGAGAAAAAGTGGTCTGGATTCACGCTGGGGTGCTGGGAAAGGTGATCGAGGCTGTGGCTGGGAGTGTGTTAGCTGATAGTAATCCCCAGTGATGGGCTGAGTGGGGTTTTGGACTGTAAATAAAGGCTTAGGTGGAGGCAGGACGTGGCCCGGCTTGTGCGGGAGGCTGGTGGAAGTCAGGTAACAGAGTGCTCCTGAAGTACTGGGAGTAGAAACACTGAGCTCTCATGCTTTGTGCTTTAAAACAGTTGGCACCACAGGAGTTTAGTAGTTTTGTTGGTGTGTGGTATTAATTTTGGAAATGCTGCTGCAAGTGGAATCCACTTTCCTACCCCAGCAGAATGTTGGTGGTGCGAAAGTCTCTCCCAACGCTCTGTAGTTGGGCATGTGCTTGTGAAGTCCTTTGGGACGTGCAAGATCAGGGTAGTAATAAGCATCATGTAGCTGAAAAACACATTACCACACCCCTACCCCCCCTTTTTAAAGTCAAAACCTCCAGCCTGACACCTGGAAGAGCCAAAACGGTTCTTCTCTCTCCCTTCGCTTTGACACTTCGGTGAGGTGGTTTTGGTATTTCTTCGGGATCGGACACCTTCACCGTTAGCTTTGTGGAGAACAACTGTTCCTGATTGCTTGCAGTTTCTGTTTCTGCAGTTTCTCATGGGAACATTTGCTTTTGTACCACCTCTAGTACTTAAGTTTCACAGTCTCCTTCCTTTCTTCAGCCTTACGAAAACTTTACCGGGTGCAGAAAGTTGTTCCGCAGCAAATGACTTCCTCTGTTGTTTGAGCGTAGTCTTGTGTGTAGTTACGGGTTCCATTTCCTCCCAGTCTATAAATAGCCATTCTGGCAGCCTTGGCAGAGTCTGTTCAGAGAGAACTTCTGAGTATTGGAGTATTTTCCCGAAAATAGCATCTCGCTGAAACTTCACCTTGCCCGATCCATCACCAGTTTCTCCTCTCTCCCCTGGGATTTGGAAAACAAGGTGCACGGTTGGGCGTAAGCTGGTGAGGAGCTGCTCGAGGTTCTATGGCATTGTGCTGGCATCGCTTACTCTGCCCCTTGCCAGAAATCTGTAATTAGTCCTTAAGAAGCCCAGCTCATTAGTCCGGCTCAGTTGCATGATTCTGAGGTATAATGCCCTTATTTTGCTGTAGTACGATGGAAATTAAGAGGTTCAAAAGAGCCTGCTATTGGGCTCGGCACGTGCCATTTGGAAAGTGGAACGGGGAATGACCCCAGCAGCTCTCTGGGTGCATGCCAGAGAGGGCAGGGGCACGGTCCTGAGGGGATGTAACGGCCAGGGAGCTCCCAGAGCTCCACCAGCCTCTCCTGGGAAGGCTGTGGGACCAGTGGTTCTTGGAAGAGCTAAGACCACAGTTCTTCCTCTCCTTTGAGATGCATCTTCACTCGAGCTGAGGTTTTGGCACCAGGAAATAGAGCTAGCTGGAAGAGGAGGAAGGAAATAAAGTGTGTACTTTTGAGATGCCTGTTGGCCCTCCTGAATATTCAGTACGCTCATAACAGCTAATTATTGTCTTTAAAGGACTCTGGATCCAGGCTCTGTGAGTAATTGGACCGTGTTGTACATCCTGCGGCTGTGTCACTCTGAAACGTCCTTTGTTGCCACCTCCTTCGGACGCGTGGTGGTGACTTACCTATGGCAAAACTAATTGATGCACAATTCCTAGCACTCGAGGGTGGATTTTTGCCGTGCCTTGCTACTAGCCTGGCCTCAGCCCTGGACTCTGCCAGTGTGGCTTTAGCAAACAGCCTTACTCACACAGATCAGTCGCGTCTCACAGCATCTGCGGGGCAGCTGAGCTGGCTGTTATCTGCAGGGTGAATCCCGCTGGTGTCTTCATCAGCGTGCGTC
>WEIS01048394.1:0-10698 GCA_013389965.1 Todus mexicanus
TTTTTTATGAAACAGGCTTGTAGAAGCTGCAGCAAAGAATTTGCAAACTGAGCTGAACCACAGAAGGAGCAAGGAGGATGCCTGGAACAGAACCTCTGTTGATCTTGTGCGAGCGTCTGAGGTCAGTGATGTACTTGATAAAGAAATGAGCTGCAAGAGCTCCTCATCTCTTCATGAACCTGCTTCACCTTCCTCTCGTTTCTTGTAGGCGCACTGTCACTATGTGGTAGTGAAGCTTTTCACAGCGAAGCTGTCTGAGGTCAGTAACGCAGCTGTCCGAGCTGTCCTGACCGACCTGTGCCTCCTGTACGCGCTGTATGGGATCAGTAAGAACACAGGGGATTTCCTGCAGGTTGGTGTCTTTCTCCAGCACTTTAAATCTCTAGAGCCAGTGTCGTAGTTTGGAAAGATGCTTTAAATGCAAAGCTGCATGAATGCTTAGAGGTAAGGTCTTGGCTGTTGATTTCCAGAAACCTCTTACCGGTGCAGGGCTGGTGGAAGGCTCTCGTCAAGGTTCTCTTGTGATCTGCCTTCAGTGAAGGGGTTTAAATTGTCAAGCATTACTTTTCTTCTCTTCATTCTTTCAGTTTGAGAATGTATTTGTGCAGCAGTGTTCTATTTTGTCTTCACATGGATGTGATACGTTCGGTCTTCCCGTTTTCCTCTTTGCTGCCTACCACTTAGTTCCCTGAAACCAGGAAGAATTTAATACAGACATAGGCGTGCTCTTCAGGAAAAACTTGCTACTGCAGTTAAGTTACAGGCTCTCTAAAGAATGAGTCTCCCATCAAAGATTACGTCGCTGGGCAGTGTGGTGGGCTGTGCCGGGCATCTCCTTTGCTTGTGCACTACAGCAAATTGCCAACTTCATGACTTAGCACTTAGAAAAAGACCAACAAACTCTAGTGTTTTATGAACTGCTGCATTTTTGTGCGGGGAAGGCTCCCCTGTGTTGGACTGTAGGGGAAGGGAAGGTTCTTGCAGCTTGCGTACTCTTCTGATAATCTCTGGTTTGTTTGTTTGTTGTTTTCAAGGCGGGTATTCTGTCCGATGCCCAAATTACTCAAGTGAACCAGCATGTGAAAGAGCTCTTGGCTGTAATTCGTCCCAACGCAGTAGCGCTGGTAGACTCCTTTGACTTCCATGATGTTCATCTTGGATCTGTGCTTGGCCGCTATGATGGCAACGTCTACGAGAACATGTTTGAGTGGGCGAAGAAATCCCCCCTCAACAAAACACAGGTAAAGAAGCTTTATTTCTTCATCTTTGGGTCACTTGGATCCAGAGAAATAACCCAATTTAGAGGGTTTTAACTTTGATCCATTGATCTCAGCACGTAACTGATGGAGGGGGGGAAAAAAGTCACTAGTGGTAATGGACCAAAACCAGCAACCTACTTCTGCTCCTGCTTTCAGCATATGTTCCTCAGTTACTTTCCCATGTGTACCTCATGTGCATCTCTGTGGGATACTTTTGAGTTTCTCGACTGAGGGAGGAAATCATACTCTCCCTAGAGAAACAGTTGAATAATCCCATTGAACTGAGAAGAATTCATCATTTGCTGTTAGTTGTCTTTAGTGACAGTAGCTGTGAAAGCCTTCCTTGTTGTCTGGCACATCTTTCGATGCCTTCAGGCCGCAGTAGTGACTGGAGAAGAAAATAAATTGCTCTCGTGTAGTATTCAGTGTCAGGTGTCACCTATCTGCCCTAAAACTGGAGCTACAGCTGAGCTAATTATAGCAACTGAGCTGAGAACTGTCAGAGTCCTGCTTCCAGCAGCTGAAACAGGACTCTAAATCCTGTCTAGGTGGCCTTTACTGCCTTGGATTTGGGCAGACTATCTCCTACGGTGAGCTGCCAGAGACTGTGATTGTGGTGCCTGCCCTTGTTGTAACCGCTGTCTTATCCTCTTACAGGTTCACGAGTCTTTCCACAAGCACCTGAAGCCGATGCAAGCCAAGCTGTGAAGGCTGAGGGTTTTTTTTTAAAATGCACACTTTTCCTGACCTGAAAACTGGGTGTTTGCATCCTTGCTTCAGGCACCTAAATCGAACCTTTCAAATCCTGGTAGCTGTAGGACAGTCAATAATCGTTAGCCTTTCTTTCCACGTGTATAAATCGAGGAGGTGTTTGGGGAGAGTGCATAGGAATTGACGTCTGTTTTTGAAGTGCAATTATAACGGTAAAAATTAACCTTTTAGAAAATCTGGGAAAGCTTTATGGATTCGTACAAGGATTGCTTTTGTGAAGCTGCTAACTAGAGAGAAATTACTGTCAACTGGAAACATAGCAGGATTTTACTACTAAGTAGTTAACAGCCTCAGGCAATAGCTTCTAATGAGCAGTTATGTCCTTCCTCCCCCCCCCCTAAAAAGCATCAATGTCTTGATTTTTTAAGTGTTTTTTAAAGACTAGCACCGTCTCTCTCCTTGTTTGGCAAATGTTGATGCTGTCTAAAGCGTCCTGCATCATTCTGTGCACATGAATCTGCATGTGGCACGACTTCCTCATGTAGCTGGGAAGTCAATACCCATCCTTCCGTGGATCTTTCCAGAAGACATCTTCATGTTTTCCAACACATCCTTCTCTCGCTGCCCTGCAGAAACTCCTTTCGCCATCTCCAACGCTGGCACCTTCTCTTCGTTAACAGGAAATCAAAGGAGAATGTAGTGATGCTGCTCTGAGGAATAAAAACCATGTAGTCATCATCAGCTGGGTGCTGATAAGAGATGTTCTGCCCTTCTTTTAACTCTTTAGTATTTTCGTAGCACTATCTCGACGCACTTTACGAATATTAACTCTGGTGATTTGATGTGAAAAAACCACACGCGATGGTGGCAGAAACTGCAAGTTTGACCTGGAATGATGAAGCCAGTATTTGAGGGCAGAAATCAGTTGACCGAGGTCCTTGGGTCTTCAGATTGTTCTGGGATGTTCTTCTGGGTTTTTAAAGGCATTCTTCAAGAAAACGACAATCCCAAGTGAAGTGTCCAGATATTTTTTTGTTGGTTTTTTTTTTTCTTACCCGTGCATTTCCAAGGAGCTTTCTCTCGATTTGCTTAATATTGGTTTTATATTGACTTGGGACTTGCACGGCGCTGCCTGGATTTAACAGGTGAAGGATTCCGCTTTTAACAGAACCTCCCGATGCCCGCTGAAATCAGCGCGACGGCCACTAAGCGAAATCACTGCTGTTTTTCAACACCAGTAACTCTGTCCAGTAACAATAAAACCTCTCTTCGCAACCGATACGAGCAACTTTGCGCTTAAAATGGTAAAAAGCTTCAGCATAAACCCAAATCCTGCCGCTGCGAGGTGATATCCGAGAAGCTGGTTCTCTGACAACCTTGGTATCTGTTAGTCTCTAATTTTGGAACAGTTTTCATGGCGCTAACAATGATCAGACACGATGTTTGTCTCCGTGCGCGGGAGCTGAACAGAAAGAAATGTTTTAATTTTAAATAAAATAATCAAACTTGCCTTGTGGCTGCTGAGTCTTTCAGGTGGGGTGGAAACGCTGCTGCTCAGGATCCCAAAGGAGGCAAAGGGCTTTGCCTGCCGTTTATTCTGTAGAGCGGTCGCTGCCTGGACCTGATGATCTCAGAGGTCTTTTCCAGCCTCAAGAATTCTGTGATTCTGTGACCTGGGAAGGAGGGAGGGTTGAGCCAGTTAAAAGATTTAATGAGAACGGTACAAGCTCACTGTATGTAGAGATTTAATAAATTAAAACCCCTGTCTTTTCAGACAAAACATCTTTCTTCCTCGCGTTGCTGTCAGCGGATCTCATTTAAATTAAGGGATGGAGAAGAACGAACTATTCAAAAGACCTTAAATGAGCTGGATTTTATAGGTTTTATTTGTAGCCTGCCCTTTCTGCCAGGGCAGTATTCAGGATATTATTCACTTTATTTTCATCTTGCTGTTGTTGGTGATACCTGGACTGTGATTACTCATCAATTAAACACCAAGACAGGGATTTAAAGCCCAGGGGGGGACTGATTCACAGATTGTTAGGGACTGNCCCAAGGGCTCCGGGGGCGCTGGTGCAGCCGTTGGGCTGCGGGCACCGTCCCGAGCTCGGCAGGACTACATTTCCCAGCGCCCTGTGAGGGGAAGGAAGGGGCTGAGCCTGCCCGGGAGCCGGGGGAGCTGGAGGAGCCCGGCCTGGCAGGGGCTGCTGCGGGTGCGAGCTGCAGGGACCGGCTGCTGGGGGTGCAAGGACTGAGTGCTGGGGGTCCAAGGACCAGGGGTGCTGGGGATGCACATACTGAGTATTGGGGGTGCAGGAACCGGGTTCTGGGGGTGCAAGGACTGTGAGTGCAGGACCTGGGGGTGCTGAGGGTGCAGGGACCTGGGGGTGCAGGGACTGGGTACTGGGGGTGCAAGGACTGAGGGTGCAGGGACCTGGAGGTGCTGGGGGTGCAGGGACTGGGGATGCTGAGGGTGCAGGGACTGGGGATACTGGGGGTGCAGGGACTGGGTGCTAGGGGTGCAGGGACCGGGCATACTGCAGGCACAGGGAGCAGGGCACCGACTGCCCCAGCACCGTGGTGCAGAGAGGCAGCTGTGGAGCGTTGGGTTATTTGCTGGGTGATTTCTTGGCTGTTGGGGTGCTGTTCCCCCTGTAAAGTGCTGCAGGAGCTCAAGGCTGTGCTGGGGAATGGGGGTTGCTTTTGAATACTCAGCTTGAGCCATGCTTAGGGTGGCTTGGGGATGGGGGAGCAGCTCAGAGGCAGCCTGGCCAGGCTGCAGAGCCACCCCCAGCAGCAGAGTTGGTCTAACAGTGAATTGGGAAATCCTCCTCTCCCTGCAGACAGGAGGTTGATGTGGATGCAGTAACTGTGTTGGATCCCCCTGCAACGTGGAGGTGGAGATCAGAAGAATCCATAAATGGGTTTACTGGAGCAGAGGAAGGCTGGGGCGCTGTGATGGTGAGTGCCAGACGTATGACAGACTTGGGAAATTCGTATTTGATGCTCTGGTACCTCTGGAGGCCAAAGCGATCTGAGGGCTGGAGGGTTTTGCCCAGCTGGTGGTCAGGAGGGACTGTTGCTTACTGGTGTCTCTAAAGTTGTCAGTATCTTTGTGGTTCCCCTGCGTTTCACGTGCTGTTTCCTAAACAGTGCGGGAGGAGAAGGGCTTTACTGTTCTTATGTGATGCTCTGGACAAACCTGCCTCTGGCTTTAGTGTGTTTTGAGGAAGCCCAGGTCAGACCTGCTTCATTTCCTAATGAGGGAATTTGTCTCTTTCCACAGGCTGCCAAACTCAGGAAAAGTTTTAGAGGTGCGTGCACTCGTGTGCTTCCCCGTCACTGTCCGTAGGTGCTGTGATCTGCTGGGAGCGTGTGGGACAGAGGATGGGGGACACTGGCATCAGGTGACAGGCCTGAAACTGAAATGTTTCATGATCCTGCAGTGGAGCTCGTCATGTCATTCCCGAACCAGAGATAATTGCATCAATTAGATTTGTTTGTTGGGGTCCTGTGTTCCTTTCTTGTGGCCTTTGCCAAATCCAGAGGACAATACATACATTTATTTCAATTCTTCCCCTCACCCAATCCCGAACTGCTTGTCTGGAGGCCTCTTGCAGCCCCTGGTACTGAAGCATTGCTTTTGGGGTTGCCCGGGGAGCCTGAGACGCTGTGGGGTGACAACTCCCAGATTAAGCGCTGCCTGTGGCCAGTGACTGACTAGAAAGCACATTGATAAAAATATTCCATTTCTGGACAAGTGAAACTGAATCTTTTATCCGCAACATACCAGATCAAATCCTGGCACTTCTCTCTAGACTGGTGAGAAGCGCTAAGGGTGATGACACTTGAGACTAAACCTTTATTCTTGGGGGATTTCAAAGGATCAAACCATATTGAAATCGGGGGCTTTTCTACACCTGCTTGGTGAGCTCACCTGCCTCAACACTTTCAATTTGTCTCGTTTCAGAGTCCGGCGATGATGTGCTTGGAGACCTCCTGGGATACAAGGGTAAAATGAACCTTCTTTGTAGCTGAAAGGGCAGCATCCTTAGTAGTAGCTCGTCCCTGAGAGCTGCAGCCTCTCTTTCCAGGAGACTCAGTACCTGCGGTGGAGAAGAAGCCACTCACATCCCCTGGCGCTTCCCAACAGTACAAGAAAATTGACTTTGAAGGTAGGATCTCGCTTTGCTTCAGCACGCAGGTGTGTGGGAGCAGCTGGGGGCTCCGTCCTTGCTCTTTGCCCGTAGCTTGCCTCTTCTGTTAACCAAAGGCCTGGAGGGTTAGTGAGACACAGAGTCCTTCACCTCTACGATGCTGGTGCAAATCTAATCCCTTAGAGGTCACCAAGGGAAGAAAAAGACTGCTCAGCATTTGAGACCCTCGCCAGGACGGGGCTGGGAGACAATTCCTGAGGGCGTTTGCTTTTTTCACTTGTGCTTTGTTTTTTAATGACTGTCTGGAGCACTAGGAGACACTTTTATTGGGGAGGAGGGGATGCTGTCCAGCTTCGAACAGGGAGGCTGGTTTCCTGGTCCAGTTGAGATCTGGTTGTCAAAACCAGCGCTTTAACCAAGATCAGCATCTGTTAAAATCACTAATTGGCTTTAGGTGATTTAAGTGGGCTTTCTTCTCCCCTTTTTTTTATTGCCTGAACAGTGGGCAAGCATTAAAGCACTCAAATTTTGAGTTATTTTCTCCTAGGAGAGAGCAAATACGGAAAAAAAAAATGCTCAGAAATGTAGCTATTGAGCATTTGAAGTTCAGGGAGACTCAAGGGTATCCCAGGTCCCTATGCAATCTGTGTTCATGGCTTTGGGCAGATCTGATCTGCTGTCCCCGTGGACACCCAGTGGAGAGGAGTGTTTGGCTTAGCACAGAACTGTTCTTCTAAATAATATTGGGTTTGTTGTTTTCTTTGCTTTTGTTATTTTTCTCCTTCCCTGCCCCCGTGGGTTAATTCCCAGATTTAGATGACCCTTTGGCAGGGCTTTTATCTGATGAGGAGCAGGATGCTCCCAAGAAGCCAACTCCAGCGGGCACCAAGAGCAGCCCTGAGAGAAAAACAGAACAGAGCAAAGAGAAAGGTGAGTAGGGTGGCTCTGTGCATCCTCTTTGTATTAAATACATCAACAGCCTTGATTAGTTAGCGTGGTGTGTGGACATTAACTTGAAGCAACCTAGTCCTATCTCTTATTATCCAGTACGATCATTTAAAGAGCAACCTGGTAACATGGTTAGTTGTGACACAGCTCATCGAGTGGTTCATGTTTCAGGTGCACCACAGGTTACAGAGCTGACCTTTCCTTTCTGGCTCAGATCCTGCCGTTGACTTCATCCAGCCTGTTTTACACGTTAACAAATGAGAACAAGTTTTCTGGGTTAGGATTTGGGTGGCTGAGAACATCACCGGTCCATGTCAGACCACAGCTGGGGCACCTCTGGGTGGGATCCAGCTGGGCTGTGGCTGTGTTCCAGGCACTCATCCCTCTTATTTCTGCAGCAGGGATGCTAATGGGTCTCAGAGTCCCCTAAAATTGCCTTTCACCCTGATAAATCCACTCCGGACACAGGTAGCAGCTGGTGGGTTATGGCACAGACTAAGGTGTATCGCTGGAGCAGGGACTTTGGGAAGGGGTGGCAGGAATTATCTGTTTGGAAACTTGCAGCTTCCTACCATGTATGATCCCATCCCCAGAACCACCGGCACCACAGACACCCCTGCATGCCCTGGCCCCAGTCCGGAGGAGAGCTGAGCTCGTGTTTGACGATGACGGTGATGACTTAATGGATGCGTTGGGCTTTGGCAGCGACCCAAAAGGAAATGAGAAGCAGGAAAAGAAGGCAGAAGAGTAAGGGCAATGAAAAGGCAGCGGGAATAAAGCAGGGGGTGGCTTGTGCATTGAGATGATGCCACCATGCTGGGTGGGGGATGCTGGAGCTTCTGCCTGCGGGTCTCAGAAAGGGGCAAGAGCAGCCTTGTTTCGCAGAGAAGAGCCAGAGCACCCTGGCAAGGCTGCGTGATGAGCGACAGCCCTGCCTCTCGGAGAAACCCGTCTGTCACTGTGTCCCCAACAGAGAGGAGCTCCGGCCAGCCCGCTCCAAACTGGATGAGTTGCTGGGACGAAGCTCCGTGGCCAAAGTCCTGGAACAACCAGGCACGGGAGAGCTCAAGGACTTCAAACTGGATAAGAAGTACCAAAAGCAGCCAGGTGAGCACAACCTGGAGTCTGGAGAGGCCACAGCATTGGCTTGGGAGAATGAGATTGATTTCTAACGCTCTGGCAGGGGAAATACCCTTTCTGTGGTGGTGAGCAGGTTGCTGACGGGCTCTTGGTCAGCGCTGGAGGGAAGGCAGCTATTACAAAAGTCTTGCACTCTGCCTTTGAGGCAGCCTGGGAGCTTTTGCACAGTGGCTGTAGCTCCATTGCCCTTGGACATGAGCTGCTTCGCAACAAAGAAGCTTTTCCCAGCCGCACTGAGGAGGCACGTTGCTCGTAGTTTTCCAGGGAAAATGTTTCCAGCTGTATTTTCCCGGAGGCAGCAATCCCAGTGGGAATTGCAGAGGAGGAGGAGGGCTGGCGTCTTCGCGGATGTCTGCTCCTCCGGGTGCTGACGCAAGGCTGCTTGTCTCAACAGGGAAGGAAGAGGGTTGGGACAAGGAGGATTTTGTCTTTGGAGCGTACCAGCCCACGGCGGCCTCCATGCCCAAGGGCCAGCTGTCGAGGAGGCATTCTGTGAGGTATTGCGCTCTCTGTGTGTCCCCAGCTCCAGCCACGCTGCCCCTGCGGCACAGCAGGCGGGGTCCCCGGGGTGCCTTTGTGGGCAGGGTCCCCTCACACGCAGGTTTACGCAACTGCTTCTCCTTGCAGCAGGTTTTCAGCTGAGAACACCAGCGAGGCGAAACTGGAGCCCCACTCCAAACCTCCCGCTTCAGTCAGCCAGAGCCCTGTGGGGAGGAGCAGGGGTGGAGGCGACTGGCTGGGCTTGAAAGATGAGGTTTTCTTGGATTTGGAGCCTCCGCAGTCTCCAGAAAGGGCCAGTCCCACAGGGAGCCACCCCAGCCCTGCTGCAGCCGGGCGGCCCAGCTCCACCAGCCAGCTCCCAGCTGCAAAGGAGGCAGCAGCTAAACCTGAGCCACTGGAGGAGGACTGGCTCACCGCTGCCTTGTCTCGCAAGAAAGCCCAAGCACAGGCGAAGGCCCAGGAGAGAAGTGCAAAGCCCTCAGAGGCCCCAGGCGAAGGGCTGGATCCCCGCTCTCCTGCCAGGTAAAAGCACGTTTGGTGGCTGCAGCGCTCCTCTGCTCTCCATGTGTAGCTGCTCCAGCAGGATCTCTCAGAAATTGTCAGCTCAGGTCTAGGAAATGAATTTTAAGCGCTGTCTTGTCTCGGGTTGGGATAGTAACACGGGGCTTTCTCCCACTGATCCAGCCCGCAGTCCCGTTACAATGCTGAGCTCTCCTTCCAGCTGTGGCCAGGATTGCACACACTGCCCCACATCCCACAGAGCTGTCCTGGATCGGCACACTGCCATGCTCCTCATTCCTGCCTTCATTCCCCTTCATTCCTCCTAGTTCCAGGCAAACCACCTCCTCTGGTTGAGTTCACAGGGACACAGACTCAGGCATGTGCCATTTGAGTGGGACTCGGGAGCGTGTTGTAGACAAACAGCCACGTGTGTTGGGCAGGGTTGTGTGAGCTGGGGCTGCTGCTGCCCAGGGCAAGGGGCTGGATGCAGCAAAGAGTAACACCAGCAATAGAGATTTTTGAGGTGTCTTTGCTCCATCTACAGCCAAAAGGCTGAATCCTGCAGCACCTGAGTGGGACAGAAGCTTCCAACTGCAAGGCAGGAACTGGTGGTGGGGGAGAGGCTCTTCTGTTTCATTGCCTACTTGGCTCTCCCACATCAGATGCTTTTTGCTCACAGCCAGCCAGCCGCCTCCACAGGAGCACCGCAGCAGGCAGCAGCCCTGCAGGACAAGGCAGCGAGCACGAACAGCTCTGGGTAAGATCTCCTTTGCCTTTCAGTCACCCTCCATGGGTGAGATTTAATGCAGAAAGCAGCTCAGTGGGTGAGAGTGGGGAGAGCTGGTAGCCAGCAGCGATCGCTCTGGTCTGGGAGCCCTGTAACTAGGAAGGGAGGCAGCTCGGAGGGATCATCGGGCTCTTGCCTGTTTGATCACAGTGGGATAAAAAAGCTTTAAATTTAAAGAAAAGCCGAGCAGGGTAACGTCCGTGCGCCTCTCCCAGAGCTGTGGCGCTGCTGTGCATCACTCGTGTCTCTGTGCCCACACAGGAGGCCGGTCCCCTGGCTCAGCACCACGAAACAAGCCTCAACTCACCCGCCAGAGGCTGTGAAGGACGATCCCTCCAGAGACACCAGCGCCCGGGGTGCGTATGATGTGGTTGTACAATTTGGGCAGCAGTATTCAGAGAGGGTCTCCTTGCCCTGCAAAAAAAACCCCAACCACAGGCAGGAGCTGCAGCAGAGCGGGGTGTGAATGCTGCCCAGGCTTTCAGTGGCTCTTGTTGGAGCGGCTGCCAAGCTGCTGCGGGATCCCACATCCCCATTTCGTAGCATGGTGGGGACGTGGTGTGAGCTGAGCTCTGCCGGGCTGCCTTTGGGCTTTCAGCAGGCTGCAGGGGACTTGCTCTGTCTCTGCAATGGGTGGGCGTAAGTTTGTGCTGTCCCTTGTCTCTCCCCCTTCCCTCCTGCTGCTCCCACACTT
>WEIS01048395.1:0-12885 GCA_013389965.1 Todus mexicanus
CCATAAACAACAGCTTACATTACAAGAGAGTTGATAAAAGCGTCTATTTAACATTTAATGAGTTACATAAAGCAACAAAGCAGCGTCCTAATAATGAAATCAACTTATCAGAGTTGTCCAGTGTTATCATGAATTTGCAGCTTTCATCTCACTCAGCGCATTTCAAATTGTTCTAATGTAGGACACCAGCTTCTTGGTACAACGATGAGAAGGTCACCAGGAGAATAAGAGACACCCGGAGTACCTCTGCAGCCACTCACGGAGCAATACTCTGCTGCTCTTAATGTTTATTTGGCTGCAGCCCAAAGGCCTCTATTAGGTTCTGTGCCCCATTGTGCTGGGGACCCTGGAAACACAAAAGGCAACAAAGTCCAAGCCCCAAAGGGCTTTTTGGGTAAAATGATAAGTGATGTAGTGAAGACACAGGCATTCAAAAGAGGATGACTTCTTAATACCTATATTCATTTGTCAGCCTTTCAAGCTGCCAAGAGAGAAGAATAATCTTGATCTGCTTCCTCAAATCTCCCCTACTCTGAGTGTTATTTCTCATGTTAATTGAAACCTCCTTAAGATTTTCCTCTTTTTTTAAAAAAACCCAACAAAACAACACCCCACAATTTCAAAGCAGTCGTATTTCCTTGGCTTTACAAACAAGCACACGATTAGAAAAAAAATGAAATGGAATGAAAACCAAAATAAAACAACTGGTGAGGATGGGAGACACAGCGAGAATTTAGTTGTTCAGAAGGAGAATTTAGTTATTCTAATTCCTGCCCTTGACAATTATTGGGTGTATTTTCATACAGACACAGATAATGTCCTCTAATTCCACTTCAGGAGTCTATTCCTGTCGGTTAAACATTATCTAGAAGTCCCTATGGAGGTGTTCATTTAAAGCTGATGCTGGCACAGTTTTCCGCTCTTTTCTAGCCATCTGGTCATGCACTGAATTTTCAGCTATTTTATCTCAACCTGAGAGGAAGACTGAAGGAGTAAACATAAACATCCACAAAAGAAATCTCAGCGTCCAAAGTAACAACAACAACAATCAAGCCTAAAGTTACGATTTCTTCTCACTCATAAAATTCAGACAAAAGAGGCTTAACACGAAAAAACCACCCCAATCCCTCCAAAGGTTGCAACCTGAGGCTGTTTTGAAGCCCCTCTCCCTGCCCAGCCCCTATGCAGAGCTGTAAACACACCCCGAGCACCCCAATTGCCCCAAATCCCCCTGCCCCACTCACCTAACAATTAACAGAAAGCCCAAGGATCTATTGCTTTACACTCCAAACTTAAAATCCCAGAGGCTGACATTCAAAACACTCACACATGTCATTCAATAAAACCTTTTCAGATCAATTTTTCCGTGCGGAAGCCTCAGTCCTGTGTTCTATACGTGCCAACTTACACACCAGAATGTGGAAGCCGACCTTCTCATTAAAGCACCCATACGAAAAAAAAAACCCTCACTACAGTTTCTATCCAGACAGACGAGAGTCCCACTACATTAAAATGAAACCAAAGCAGCTCAGCAAACCTCTTTCTTCCTCATGGTCTTCTCTCTTCTCTGCGCGGCGTTGTTCCATCTTACACACACACTTAGATGTGCCATTAGCGCTTCGTTTCAAGTGCATAAGAGCTACCCACAGCTCTCCTAAGAACGAGACGGGTTTAATATTTTCTGATCCGCGTTCCTGCCACAAACATTCACCGGCACTGTGATAGCTCCAAGAGCAGACATCTGATTCTTGACATTTAAAGATACAATACTGGTGAAAAATAGTGACGCTGTATTAACTGCAAACAGCTTGTGAGGGAGTAGGTGATGTACTCCTGAAGTGTATAATCAGAACAAGCAATAATTGCAACCTTTGGATCTCTTGTTTTTTTGACTCAAAGCCACGAGAGAGAGAGAGGGATAGCCAGATAAATAAATTTGGACACGTTACAAGAACTGTTCTATGAGTATTTACGTTCCATGGCAATAAGGGAAGTTGGTTGTTTTCTTGCTGGAGCAAGTACTAAGGTACCCCAAAGTTTCTCAAAAAGGGTCTCAAAAGCCTTTCATAATAAAATAAGCAGTAAACGGAGGCATATCTTGAAATTACAGAAATCAAAGAATTTGTTACCTGGTAACATTCGGTTAATTGACATTGTAACGCTAAGTGCAGGCACTACAACCTCAAATTCCCTCTACCCCTGCTGTGACTGCCTTGTAAATTCAGAAGGTACACAGAAAGGCCTTATTTTTCCCACATGAAAAAAATGAAGCCTGTTCCAACATGAACTGTTTCTTTGAAATACTGAATGCCGGTAAAAGAAATTAAAAAAAAAAAAAAGAAAAAAGAAAAAAGAAAAAAGTAAAAAAAGGGGATATATACACATTTATTTTTAATTTCAGCAGCATTTACCCCTTGCTTGGTGATCAGTGACCTCTCGGGCAAGTTGAAATATCAAGAGCAAACCTCCATCCCCCACAAACACCTGAGACAAGGCAGAGGACAGTTAACAGCAATCAGCTCTCCACACTGTACCTGGAGGTACTGACATGACCGTTCCTGTTGACACGTCTCTGCCTTCACCACTGTCTGGTCCATGTTAACTGACGCTTTCTGGTAAACTTCACGGGCTCTGCTCACGGTTAATGTAGAGGACCAAGAGCTTTTCTTCATTAACTGGGAGTCCAAATTCACAGGCAGGTTTGCACAGGTAGAGCATTTGACATCATTATTGCTTCTGGATGACTTCACAGTATGTTCGCTAATTGTGTTATAGGCTTCCATAAAGTATTGGGAAGAAGAACGGTCAGGGCATCTTCCCATGGTCATGACCCCACTGGGGCCATGATAAATGCAAACATCATTGTCCAAGTTGTCATCTGAACTCCACCATCCTGATGCATTGGATCTGGGCTTACCTTCTGATCGCCTTTCTTTACTCTTGCTGCGCTTCCCATACCTCATCGTCTGCGACTCCTCCGGGCTCGCTTTGCCCCCGTTGACGCTCCCCTTGGATGGTCCCTCCAGTGAATGGGACTTGGTAAAGAGCTTTTGGACAGAATGAACCAGATGCCGGATCCTCCCCGGGCTGTCGCTGCGGTGCTCCATGGCAGTCCGCTTGTACTGCAGAGTGTGGTAGCCATCCCGATTCAGAGGCAGCTGCCGCTCAAACTGGTCCAAAAGGTTGGCAGGAATGCGGTTGGTCTTGTTGGCAGTTCCGTGAGGAACCAGGGCACACTCATCCTTGAGTTCGTGGTGGGAGCTGTAATGCCTCCGAGGAAACGTGCTGCTGGCAATCTGGTCGTTGTAGGGCACCATGCACTCTGCCTGAAAAGAGTTCCTTTGAGTGTAGTAAGGGTGGTCTGCAGGGTGGGGGTCCACCGGGTTTAACAGATATGGCTTCCTCTCGGGGTGGTGTGGCAGACTGTCACACGCAGGGTCACAGGCAACCCCATGGTGATGACTACGGCTGCTGGATAATCCCTTCATCGTTGGTGGAAAGCAGGTCCCAAAGTCATCTAACAGGTATGGCTATGCAGCGGGCAGAGCTCAGAGAAAGGCCTGGAAGAACAGAACACAACAGAAGCCGTGAGATATTTGAGCTAAGAGAAACAACAGCATGTGCACATTCAGCATTAACGGTTTATTATTGTCAAAATAACGGGAATAAACATTCTCTGACTCTTCAAATCACAGACTGGTTTGGGTTGGAAGGGAGCTTGAAAGGGCATCCAGTGCAACCCTGTCCCTGCAGGGAGCAGGGCCATCTGCAACCAGAGCAGGTTGCTCAGAGCCCCCAACAACCTCCCCTGCAATGGGGACAGGGATGGGGCAGCCACCACCTCTCGCCGCAACCTGGGCCAGGCTCTCCCCACCCTCAGCACCAACAAGTTCTCCCTTCTCTCCAGTCTCAATCTCCCTCTTAGTTTCAAACCATCCCCCCTTGTCCTGTTGCAACAGGCTTTATCTTTCCCATGATCAACACAGTGATAGGAGATACCTAAATAACACACAATAAAAATAATCTTGTTCCACCCGCTGGAAAACAGATGCAAGAAAAGTTTTTTGATATGAAATCCACGACCGTTCACGAATCCTCAGCAAGACAAGTATCACTAACTGTACTCTAAATCATCAGGTCTGAAAACATTCATGGACGGGGCCCTCCCAGGAGGCCTTAGTTGCTCATCGGTTTGTTTTCAGGGCCAAATAAACTCATTAAAATGATGATGTCGTTAATGGAGGGCTTTGGGGGTTACTTTGGGCCAAACACAAAATGTGGTGCAACAAATGGGAAAGTCTTCTCTGTCCTCGGTGCACATCTGTCCACGACTGATGTATCTACTATTTACTTCTATTTACAAAAATAAAAACAATAATAAAAGAAAATATCTTATTCTGCTACGGCATGGCTTGGTTTAATTTTCCATAAATTTTCAGAGTGCTAAGCAGTGTTTAACTATCCCTCCTGACTCCTTCTACCATTAGGGGAGATGGTACAGCCCAAACTTGCATGTTGCTATAACAGCCTCAGGGATTTCAACACTTGATCAAAGCTACTTGGCCCTGAAAAGACTCACGGTGTTCTAGACTATCGATGACAAGTTGAAAGTGGAGATCTTTCTCACAAGTGATATAATTAACCACTCCGAGGCCAGATGTCCTCATTCCGGTTCTCACCACTGGCACGAGCCTGGAAGCAATTGTTACCACAACCTCTGAGCTACTCATGTGTAAATTTTGGGGCTTCAGATGTGACAAGACACACTCATGGTGCCATCCCAGTTCCTGATGGGCAAAGGACTCCTTTGAGGATGGCTTTCTATACCACACACAACTGAGATGGGAGTCCCTCAGCTACTTTATTCCTTTCCAGCGTGGCTCATCATCACATAATACTCTCTAAGAGCCTAAGATGTCAACCTTGAGAACTTTCCTGGGGTGTGGATAGACATGCATAGCAAACTGCTTTCCACTATGTTCCTCCAGTGTTTTCTCAGATGAAGTTCACGTTCTAACAGGCTGCAGACATTGGACCCACTGGCAAATTTGCAACAATGAAGTTTTCCAAAATAACGCTAAATTAGCATCAGTCTGGAAGAGCGTGTTCTGCATTTCATCAGAATCTATTTTATATTTTCTTCTGAGCCTGCAGAGAGCTGAAGGAGATCCTTTTTCCAGCATGTTTCAAACCTAGTGTGGATGTCCCGCATTTCACTCCCTGAGTCCCTGCAATGCAGAAACTGTCCATCCTCAGGAGACCCTCCATTCCAAAAGAATAGTTTTCAAAATCCCACAAAGGACATTTGAAATATTCCGACTGGATAAGCTCGCTCACTTACCTGCAGTGGAGAATGGCCAAAGGCACTTTGAAAAGCACAGAAGCAATCAATTCAGAGAGCTGTGCTTGTCAATTATACTGTAGCAACAATCCTTAGCACTTCTGAAGAGCATTTTACGTCCCTACCAACCCCTTTAAAAATGTGATTTATCAGACTATGTAATAGAGAAACTTCCAAACGGATGTAGTAGTAGATCCATTACCTAGATCATTGAAAATGTGACTTGACCAAGAGTACCCCATCAAGAAGAATACCGCTGAAGGATACAACGACCAAATAAAAATACTCCAGGCTCTGGTATCTATCACACTACCTTTCACGCCTGAAGGCTTGTGAAGACGAGGTTTCAGCTGGTTAATTTTTATTTAAAACCATTTACAATCACACAACAGTCCTCGAGATGATAGATAAATTATCGTCGGGCTAACAATAGACTAGCTTGCTATACAAGATAAAAATAGTCAAACCTTGCCCCACAGATACGAGAAAGACGCAGAGAAGTGCAGTGAAGTGGGACATGCCTAGATCCAGTGATTTACTTTCACTTTTTCATTACCTGAATAGCACAAGTTTTTAATTTTTGTGCACTGTGGAGAAAGAGTACGTGTAGACAAAGAACTGAAAACCTTGGTAGTTTGTGTAACAGTGGAGTCATGACAGGCAAGGGGGGATGTCATGGAATTAAGAATATGTACTGTTTATAGAGATGTATTATATTAACATATAAATTATATATATATATACACATATATATAAAATATATAATATTCTTACTATATTGGTGGAGCAGGATGGCCAGGATGAGGAAGCCCTTAATCCGATTCTTAGCAGCGCTAGGTTAAATGGTTGGACTTGATGGTCTTGGAGGTCTCTTCCAACCAAAACAATTTATGATTCTACTCTGGGACATAACAGCGTAGAACATCTTGAAGATAAAGATGAGCTTAGAAGGTGTAAGTATGGTTTGACCGATGAGAGCAGCCGTCTTGGCAGCTGTGTTTTGGGTGGACTGGCAATATGGATGCTAAGGAGGATGCGCAAGTAGACTTAAAAAGCCAAAAAGCTTGTGAATATACACCTGGAAAAAAAGCACCCTATAGCCTCCAACTTCATCAGTGCTTTTCAAAAAAAGCATCATCATTTTCTGTAACTGTGTTGACTGAATCTTTCAAGCAATGTTTAGTGCAATTAACAGCCAGGGACGGGGCTGTCTGATCATGCCACGAAGAACTGAGAGGAAGTCGATTAAGATTTTGATTGTATTGTTAATTTTGGGTCCAAAATAGGAACATTTAATGACTCATGAAATAAGGCAAGATAATTGATGAACATACTACGTATTAATAAACAGTGGAAATAGCAATTCTATGGACAGCAAACCAAACCCACCTGGTGGTACAGGAACAAATGAGATGTTAAATAGATACAGCACTGGAAGGCTGAAAGATGCTCATTACCTTCCGCCTTCATATTGCGTTTGCTTTTGTTTCCTTGAGGATGCCCCGGGTGAGAAGGACACAGATACATTCGTCCTTGCTGCCAACATGGAGTGCCTAACACACGTTGGCTGGAATAACTTAGTGGCTAGAAAAATGCTCAATGAACTCAATTATTCAAGTGAAATTCTTAATTAAAATGAAAATGCACGCAAAATGAAAAAACCTGAATGCATAAATTGCGTACTTTTTTACAAATTTCGTTTGGCTATATGGTCTACTCATGTGTTACAAATTTATTCGTAAAACATGTCGTCAAGATACATATTCTTTCCCCTAGGTATATGCAAAAACATCTCTTACAAAAGATTTACTGCTACGCCACGTATCCCCTCCAATCTTATCTTACCTCAGTCGTAAGAATAATGTTTCTTACATTTTTACAGCAAGCTGTGAAAAACAATCAGGTAACAAACACTTCCGCTAAGATAATGTATATGTAGGTATATAGAGAGTAAGTGGATACTAGAGGAGAATGTAGCAGGTAGCAAACCTCAGATAATTAATAACTCAAAATGACTAATACAATAAAAATGGTTTATGGCCATTAGCGACTTACAAACCTCTGTAATTGAAATGGATTTGACAGGCTCGGTATTAAGAGTCAACGTTCATAACTCTTTTTTTTCGATACTCTGATTACGTTGTAGCTGTTCAAGATTTGGAGCAAGGCAAATGGTCGAATGCGCAATGCAATGCACGTTGTTGAGTGCAAGGTCAATAACTGCTAAGAAACCTGACAGAATGGTGGAGTTATCTGTGTCAAGAAGCGTAGCTTAACTGAAAAAACATGCAAATAAGATATATATGAAAAATACAAGCTTGCAATTTGTGTTAGTGGAATACAGAGGGAAGGTGATGTAACTATCTTATGTGTAGTTACCAACAGAGACCCCCTATCAGCCAACTATAACACCAAGAGACACTGACAGCCAACCCTAACCCCAAGAGACACCTTAACAGCCAACCCTAACACCAAAAGACACCCTAACAACCAACTCTAACACCAAGAGACACCCTAACAACCAACTCTAACACCAANTCCTTGGGTTTGTAGACAGATAAGCTGGTACACAGATAAGAGACAATATAACCCTGTGTCAGGCGTGTTCAGCTCTGAGCCAGGAAGACACTGAATCATGCGCACAAATTGAAATACTTGCTTGGACCATATTGGTACTTACACCTCAGACCACAGCAGTCTTCTCACTGAAACTTCGTGTCACTGTTTGAAGTGAGAGGACATAAATTGGGATTTTTGGCAGGGCGGTTTGTAGTTGTGCTCTATGGTAAACACAGAGAGGTTCTCATTTCCACAGTGAGCACCAAAGATTCTCAGCGTTTGCTTATTTATTTACTCACACGCCTATTTATTTACTCACATGCCATGGAACCTTCCCAGGGAAATTCTTTCCCCTAATTATGACTGTTGCAAACACATGGAAGACACATTTACGCTGAGAATCAAACTCCCACGTGCTCCTCATGCAGCACGTTCCTTTACCCCAAAGGTCTTGGTATTTTGCAGCCGTTCCGTGTGGCCTTTCTGTTACGCGACACCACATTAATGAAAATCAATAAAAGGATACATATTCTAAAAATGAGTTTATCCACATAATTTATAAAAGGCGTTCAGAAGAAAATGAGGTCTCGAATTATCTTGCTAATCCCTTTTGGCATGTAATATGAAAAATACCGTGCCTTGGGTAAAACTCTGAGGAGAATGTCTGGCTTTTGCCTCCACGTCAGCAATCACACCAGGCAGGTGATGCTTACAGTGTAATTTAATCTTAAGCAGTGGTCAGGGAGTCCTGAAGAGAAATATTTTAGCCAGTAAATAAACTCATTCCAAGTTCGTGGGCAGATCAATAAGTGGGAGTAACTGGAGAAAAAATGAAATGAAAACCTAGCTGATCCGTGAGGAGTCCCTTGTGAATGGGATGCCTAGAAAAAAAAACCAAGAGAGGTATCCCACCAACGATGTCATCAAAAGGGACGGGATATTTTTCTGTCTGCATCCAACAATCTCTCATTTTCGTATACTTGCTGTGACAGGTTTCACGTTTAAATGATTGGACAGGATGATTTTAAAGGTCTTTTTCAACCTAGGAAATTCTGTGACTCACTTTTGAAGACAATTTCCATCCATGCCCTTTTGGTGAGCAATAGTAGTGCTCAGTACAGGGGTAGCACGTGCCTTGAAGGTTTGGGTTTGGATTTCTTTGCCTGGGAGGTGTGGTCAACACACCGGAGGGACAAGACGCCATCCAAAAGGACCTTGACAGGCTTGAAAGGTGAGTCCATACCAACCTCATGAAGTTCATCAAGGTCAAATGCAAAATCCTGCACCTGGGTCAAGGCAATCCCAAGTACAAACACAGGCTGGGTGGAGAATGGATTGAGAATAGCCCTGAGGAGAAAGACTTGGAGGTGCTGGTTGACAGACACCGACCGGTTGGAGTGTGTCCAGATGAGGGTCATAAAAATGCTGGGAGGGCTGGAACCCCTCTGCTGGGAGGCCAGGCTGGGAGAGCTGGGGGGGTTCAGCCTGGAGAGGAGAAGGCTCCGTGGAGACTTTATTAAGGCCTTCCAGTACGGGAAGGGGACCTACAGGAAAGCTGGGGAGGGACTTTTTACAAGGGCTTCTCGTGATAGGATGAGGGGCAACGGCTTCAAACTGGAGGAGGGGAGGTTTAAGTTAGAAATTAGAAAGAAGTTCTTCATTGTGAGGGTGGTGAGACACTGGCACAGGTTGCCCAGGGAAACTGTGGATGCTGCATTCAAGGTCAGCTTGGATGAGGCTTTGAGCAACCTGGTCTAGTGGGAGGTGTCTCTGCCCATTGCAAGGAGACTGGAGCTAGACGATCTTGAAGGTTTCTTCCAAGCTGAACCATTCTATGATTCTGTGATTCTTCATCTCTATGGCAAACGGCGAGTTGACTCTTCACCGAGAACGTCACTAAAACTGTAGTCACTAAAGCAACCTAACACATAATTAATATCTGAGTCATATCTGAAGATGTTACAAGGTCTCCAAGAATTCTAGCAGTAATATGTCAGCAAAATTTTGACACATAGTCTGAGGGTTTGTCTTTTCTGATCCCGTTAGGAGCGCGGCTGGCGATAGGCAGGGTCACATGCACAAAATCTTGGCTCTGTGAATAGAAATACTCAGCCGTGATCATCTGCTCCTCCACTCTCCTCATCTGCACACACAATTAACAGTCAACTTGTAAAGAATCCTGATCTGCTCCAGTGAGTAATAACTCACCGTGTAATTAGACTGCTCGTGCCTTTTCTGTGGTACGGGACACGGAGTCTCTCTGACTCAATGAGGTACAACACACCTCTTGTGAATTCCACTGCGAATTCAGAACCGCCAATAAAACTTCTCCCAGAAAGAAAATGACCAGGAGATTGTTTAACGTGCATGTAAGATATTAAACTGAATCATTTGGTACACGTCACATCGGCAGTATTGAAGTGTACACCACGTGTACAAGTTTAGATGACGCATTTTATCCTTCTCAGTCTGTAGGGTGATGAACTTTAATGAACTTCATGACCTTACTGTTTTTTAGCAGTACTTACAATGAGTTTCCAGAAAACTGTTTGGGCTGAGGGAACAGTGAAAGGGGATGAAAAGGAAGATACTCCAAAATTTGGGATGAGGTTAACCCATACTTACCTGAGTTGCTCTGTTTTGGATACCCTGCTGTCAGACACAAGTCTGCAATTCTAGAGATTGTTTACGTGCTCTCATCACAGGACATTCCTTAAAATCTAAGCATTACAATCACTACTTTCTAGCAATTACAGATAATCAGCATGACTTACACTGCTTATTGTACCAGAGAAAAATAGAACTGTTCAGCTTGAAAAAGACCTTTGAGATCATCGAGTCCAACCCTTCCCCCAGCACTGCCAGGGCACCACTGCCCCGTGTCCCTCAGCACCACATCTCCACGGCTTGGAAACCCCTCCAGGGAACAGGGGGACTCCACCCCTGCCCTGGGCAACCCTTGACAGTGGGGAAGAAATTGTTCCTCAGCTCCAACCTAAACCTCCCCTGGCACAGCTTGAGACTGTTTCCTCCTGTCCTATCCCAGGATTATAAAATGAAGCAAGTATGAGGGACATGTCACATCTTGTAAAAATAGAAAGGCTGCCAATTTTGTGACATGGCACTTCTGTGACAGGAATCATAGTTAAATTATTGCCTGAGCTGCAGGTTTGCATGATCTCAAGAGCATTTCTACACATATCTTGAAATGACAATATTACCTGTCAAGTGAGGAAACTGGCTTTCCTTGGTCCTCTATAGCCCACCCAAGGCACTCCACACAGCAAAATCTGTATTTTTATTTCTGCGGTGGTGGTGACAGTGTGATTCTGTGACTTTGCTGGTCTTGACCAGCAATTCTCATGATCTAAACTGTCCCCAAGATTTTTATTCCTTGCTATTTAGAAATAAAGCTAAACGTTGTCACATATTTCTTTCTCCACAAAAACCCACTCGACAAATTTTAATTTAATGAAACATAGCCTTATGAGACTCTTTCTACGGCTTCAGTCTTACTCACAGGCCTTGACCTCACTGAGCAGAAATAGAGATTGATTTCCTTGAAAAATGTTCTTCCAAGTACACTGTGATCTTTTAAGTCCAAGCAGAAGTGGATGCTACAAAAACATACAAGCATCAGAGTCTCCATGCTTGCAGATGGTCTCCCATCTTGGCTTTCAACTGGTAGCTCTATCTGAACGGTGTCACCCTTGAAAAATCTGTTGTCAGCCTCAGAATCTAATGAAAAATGGAAAAAATTACAAGCGTTTCAGTGAAGAAACTTCACTGAAACCTCTGTGCATGCTCTGTACAGAAGCTCATCACAAAGGACACTGTGTTGAGGTGCACAAAGCAGTAGATGAACATGTTGCTGCTGAAGGATGCCTGACTCCACCGGCAGATCTGGCATTTATATACTGCATGATTTGCTCTTGGGGGCTCAGAGGGAATAGTAAAGCACCAGACTCTGTCATTTTGTATTGTTGGTTTATACATATAAAGCAGGTGAACATGTTTTGGCAGAGGGATTGAACTAGATGATCTCCAGAGGTCCTTTCCAACCCCCACCTTGCTGGGATACTGTGGTTCCATGACTAGCCTTGACAGAACATCACATATTGCTGACTTTAAACGCAATAATAAAGAACAAATTAAAACTGTCTTTCTGTAGAGAGTTAAGGAGTCAAAATCAAGTAAAATATCGTAAAGAATATTGAACATTGCAGCACTGAGGAGCATTCCTTGAAACAGGAAAATCAAAGTGAGGAAGGGAAATGGCGGAAGAGGAAGCACTAAATAAAAAAAATAAAAAAAAAAAAAAAGGAAAAGGAAGTACGAGCTTAACTCTTCTTTTTCATGTGTTACTGTCTCCAGTAATGTCCCAGCTGATAGAACCTCACAATCTCAATGGAATTACTCCTGAGACCAGCATGAGTACCACAAAAGCGAATGGAATAAACTTAAACTCTGTTTTTAATACTTCCTAGTTTAAAGCAATAATAAAGAATGAGTATTTTCCATAATATTTAGTAGGCACAGTTTCAAACCCATTAATAATGCGGTTTAGAAGAGAACAGTACTAGTAAATCATCATTTCACCACGTAGAACTACCATAAATGAAGCACACTTCAAGGAACTCCTGAAATATATTTCACAATTAATGGCCAGTGATAGAATGTGCGTATACTGGAATAACGCACACTCTAAGGTGAAACACTTTCTTTCTAGATCCTGCTGCAAAGCGAGTTGTCATGAATATTTTTAAAAAAGGAACACCTAAGTAATGCATTTTTAACTATTTTAAATTAAATTAAGCTCTGACAGTCTGGAGATGAGTTAAGTGCTGCCTGCAGAGTAAAAGTGTGGATTAAATATTGTGGGTGTCCCTTCTCCGTGCAGGGCAGTTGGGCTAGATGACCTTTAGACGTGCCTTCCAATCCAACCCTTTCCGTGGTCTCCATAGCATTGGAAATTCTTCAGGAAA
>WEIS01048398.1:0-14625 GCA_013389965.1 Todus mexicanus
CGTGTCCCTCTGGTAGCCCTGACCACATAGACGTGGTTGCTTGCCAACCTACGGGGCTGGACTCACTTGGTTTGAGGGTGCTGGCTTGGTGGAGGTGATAGTTCCCAGTGTGCTGTGGACAGGGCAGCTAATGAACATCACACTTGCTTTTTATTTGCAATTAATGCTGGTTTTGCTCCTTGAACTCTTGTTTTCTTCAACGCATGCAGGCTCGTTCTGAATCATTAACCTGACAGCCAGCGAATAGCAGTTGTATTTCGTTGTCTCCAAAACAATAAAAATCCTTTCATGGAAAATGAATGTAAACTCCGGTTATAAAAGTCCTACAGGCGTGCTGTGGTGAGGCACTGAAAACCCTGGGTCCCTCTCTTGATTGCATCACTGACATTATCCACATAGGTACCAGGGAAAAACAAGACCTCAAGTCATTGAAGTCATAGTTCAAGGGCAACTGAATAATAGGCATCTATAATGTACTCGGTGAACGACGGTGTGAACTGCAGCAGAATGGGGCTGTGAGTGACAGAGAAATGTGGCTGTGGTGGGTGCCTCAGCAGAAGGTCAGAGAAGCCCTTGGCATGGGGCAGTGTCTCATCCTCTCCACAAACACATCCCATAGTGGGAAGGGCTCCACTCACCCACCCCCCTGTCAAAAATGTCAGATGTGGCCAGTGAGCTGCCCCAAAATGATCCTTGTCTTTCTCAGGCTGGGTTTGCGCCTAAGCTTTGATCTGTAAAGACACTGGGTGTTTGTGATAACCTGAAGCTGCTAAGTGTGTGCCCTGCTGGCATCTGACCATCACAGCTGCTGATTTTACCCTGTGTGGCTCCCTCAGGCCAGATCTGTTCCTGGCTTTACTGTATTTGGGTGAACCAAAGACGTGGCAGATTTTTGACACGAGCACTGCCCTGTAGCTTTTCCTACCTCTGATGATGCCCAAGTCTTCTAGTTTGGTCAACAGTGAAGAACAGGAGCTGGGTACCTGACATGTATGAATTTATATGGCTTTGTGAATGAAAAGAAGATGTGTTTCCCACTATCCTTGTCAAAATGATGGTGCTGGGACAAATCCAGAGGAGTTCTACTGAAACCTGAAGCTGTGGCACAAGGTCATGTGGTGGTGATGAGAACAGGATGATCCTGCCGAATTTTTACAGCAAATCTTTGCAGAGGGAGGAATTCTTGTAAAGCAAATGGCCCTGAGCTGCAGTTTAATTGCATTTCTGTTTTTTCTTTTTTTATTATTGTTATTCTGGAAGCAGTTTGGATTCCTGTGATATTCTGCCATTAGATGCATATTGTAGGAAAGAGTCTGGCGAGAGGTAGCTTATGGTGTACAAAGAAGTATCTTGAGGGACTGAATGCTTCATGGATGAGGTTCAAACTTTGTTATCCTATACAAGTCATCCTGACTGGAGGAAGCGGGGAGGCAGAGGAGCAGCAGGTGACGTACTGTTGTTTGGTTGGTTTTGAGTGTGTGTGGGGAAGCCGATTTAAAAAGAAATATCAGAGCTGTAAGGGTGTAGCTTTGTTGTAAAGACAGAACCACTTGAAGAGTAAAAGGAACTTTGAATATTTTGCCCTTGTTTGCCATTTTAAGCATGACCCCCCTCTGCTTTCTCGTTATTGCAGCACAAGTATTTAGCAAAGCATTAATCTTGCTTGTCAGTAATAGCATGCAAATTAAACACCTGCTCTAGGAATCTGTAGTGCTTTGTTCCATTAGATGGTATTGACATGTCAGATATTTGGACTTTAATTCAGAAAAATGGTGCCATTTTCATTTATCTCTCCTAATGAAGAATGAAGGTGTGCGCTGATACAGGGCTGCCCACAGCAATGCAGCTAAAAGTGAAAAACAATACTTAATACAGCCACTAAATTACATGTGACATCTCATTTAAAGATAAACAGCCTGGAGGCATATGTCCAAGTGGCATTGATGAAATTTTTAAATGTTCCTTTGAATTCTCATTTAACCAGCAATTTGGTAGTGAAGGCGCTGCGCTGCCCAGGAGATGGAAAGTGTGGCTTCTTTAAATGTGAACTGAAAGCACGAGTAGGAGAAAGCTACAAGTCCTGAGGGACACAGGTACGGATTGACACAGACATTTCTCTCCAGTCCCACGGGAAAACAGGAGCTGCACTCAGTGGATGGCGCCCATGAGATGGGTGGATGGGGCTCTTGTGCTGTGAGGTATCAAAACTTGCTTGTTCCCATTTGCAGAGCTGGGCCCTTGAGAGCGACACTGGTACCAAATGGTGGGTATGGCATGGGTGGGTGCCCCGGTCTTGTAGGGCTATATGTGCACTGTGAATGATGTCTCGTGGTCTTGTGAGCTGCAGGTTGGAACCTGCTGAGCCCCCACTGTCTCATGTCTGACCCCATCTGCACATCTTGCTCTTCAGATTCCCATTGTTTTCCACTTTCTGGAAAAGCTCAGATCCACACAGAGAAATGCTGCTTAGCAATTTAAGCTACACAACCAACCTTATCTCTGGAGATGGGTTCTCCCCTGTCTGGGGGCGCAAGGGATGGTCACTGGGAGCTCACTTCTTACCCAAAGGGATGGCCAGTTACGCCTGCCTTTGCTGACAGCCACTCATTCAAAATCTGTCTTTAAGGGCCTGCTGGCTGGGCACCTCACAATCTTCAAATCAAATCCAGGCTCATTTCTTCCTGACTGATCCATCACAAGCATGGAAGTCATCTGTCCCATTTTCTGTCTTAGTAGGGAAGCCCTCTAAGTATCTGAAGCTCATCACGTTCTTCTCCCGTCCTTTTTGCCAACTGCTCTTTTCTCAGGCTGGTTTTGTTTTCCTGTAGATCTGTTGCAGTTGGCTTTGCTGTGTGATGCCCAGCTAGACACAGTAATTAAGCTGAGGCTCTTCCAGTGTAAAACAGAGTAGGAAGATCTCTTAATTAGGTTTATGTTCCTTTTTGTGGCATAGAAAGATTTTCAGGAGGGCTGAATTCTGTGATTTTGCCTGTGTGGGCAATCTGGGCCATCAAGAAGGAACCAGTTCCTTGTCTGAGAGTGCCTCATTTGGGCCTTTTTTGGTAGCTGGCACAACACAAAGCATCTCACAATAGAAATAAAGGATTCTGGAGGGAAGGCACCAAGTGCCATATCCTCCTGTCAATACGTGCCCACCTTTTGAAGCGACTGCTTGAACTGGTATCTCCACAGTGTTTTTCCATTGCTGTTCTTGGATGTTTGCCTTGGATTTACTTTCAAATAATTTCTTTTGAAGAGTGCTCCAGCGATGAGCTCTGATTCATTTTTGTCCAGCTCTTCTAAACTTGTACCAAAAAGGTTTTGTTATTTGCTAGCTTGTTTTCCCCCAGAACGTAGCTGGCAGCAGCAGGAACAAGCTCAAGTAGAGGGTGCTTTTGTGACCAGACGCTGAACACGCAAATGACCAGGATGCAGAGCTTCAAAAGCCTTTGGCAGCAGGAGAAAGCCACGTCGCTGAGGAAAACAGCAGGCATTGTTGGACCATTCCCCTCCAAATCTTTGATTAGCCACATTTAATGGGATTTCTTCTCATATTCTTGAGCTGTTCTAGTATTCGACCAGTCTTCTTCATGGTCACCTATTACCAGGTTTGGGCAATGCCCCTATGTTAGCTGAGTGTTTCTTGCTTCTCCTTGATAAACGTCAGGCTCCATCTATAGCGCAGCTCTCCGAATTTCCTGGTATGGGGTCACTTGGCATTCAGCGCTTGGAAAGATCACGTACTTATACTTGTTCAGTCTTGATTTTGATCAAGAGAAGAGTTGATGTCACTTCAGCATTCCTAAAGCTCCCCCTCCCTTTTGGCTTTCCTTTTCCCTTTCTCCAGAGTATAAAGCAATTCGACACAACAGGCTGTGCTTTGTTGATTCTTATTTTTGCATCTTGCAATGTGACAATACCCATAATAAACACACGCTGGGATTGCTTGTGGAGAACCTACGCTTATTTTAAATAGATCCCTTTCTTATTCCTCAAAAGACACTTAAAACCTGCCTTATTAAAAATAACAGAAATCAAAGCGTTTCCCCCCGCATAAAATATTAAAATCAGTTTGATGGGGTTTATTGTTTAATAAATAGTTTGCCCTCCCCGGGCTCTTTCCAGCAGAGATTGAGTACCTCGCAATCCTTTCCGGTGTCTGGCCATGCAACTTGCCTCCAGCAAAGAGAGTTCTTAATTCGCGTGGTACCTCTAGACGATGTGCAATTGTCAACCCAAACCCCCGCGCTTTCTAATCGCGGTTGGCACGAGCTTTCCCCTGCTGTCTTTCAAGCCGCAGGGAAGTCAGACATTTCCATACCCACTAAATCTCTGGGTGTTCTGCGATGGAGACAGCAGTCTGTTAAAACCTGGACCCACTCCACCAGCTAAGTGGGAAATGGGTATTTCTAAGACCAGCCTCACTTATTTACGCTAAAGTATTGTGATATATTATGGCCTTTAATATACCTCCCCCGAGATGAGGAGAAATAGGGCTTTTCCATGTTATCTAGCTGGAAATCGGGGCCTGTGGAGGGGAGGGAGCCTGTGGAGAGCCTGAGGCAGAGCCATGAAGCCACAGAGCTCTGCTGGTGTTGTGGCCTGATCCCTGCTCTAGTTTCTCGTTCACGTTTCCCTGAGCTGCACAGCCCTGTGACAAGTGACATTTAGCAAATCACGGAAGCTGAGGATTTGTTGATGATTCTTTTGGCCTGATGGGGAGGAAAAAAAGCACCTCTTGGTTTTTCTTGCTAGTTCCTGTTAATTATATCAGAGTTCTCTTCAGCAGCAAACACTCATGGAATAGCAGAGCTGTGCAGGGGAGTAGAGGCTCAGCTGAGTTTCCTCCATCCCTATGTTTCTGCAATTGCCCATAAGATGTTGCTTTGATCCACAGAGGATGGCTTGTGATATTTGGGTGGCTTCACCTCCTTTTCCCCCAGCACAGTGCAGGTTATTTAGAAATACTGAGGAGCAGCAGCAGCCCATATGGCATGCAAGGGCAGCTCCTGCCAGCTCCAGTCTGCAGATAGACCTCTATGTAGCCCCACCACATATCTACACCTCTCCAAAAACCTTAGATTTCATAATAAGATGCTTAAAAGTCACTAGTACATAGTCACAGTTTATAGTCCCTTCGTGTATATTTTCTGATTATATAAGTCTCCTGGATGATGTGTCAGAGCTCTCTTGGCCCACAAATCGTGCCATCCTTTAGCTGAGTCTTTATGGGTGATAGCTGTCGGGAAAAGCGGGGGTAAGTTGTGATCTCAGCTCACTGTGCTAGGGGATTGGGATGTTTGAGAGACTCTGCTATAATGAGATGTGAGTGAAAATGGCAGGAGGGAATAGATTCTTAATTTAAATAATGAGTGCCCCTTGTTGCCTGACAGATGGTCATTTTCTGAGAAACGCGAAGTCTCTTTGGAGGGGTCAGATTGCTTGTATTTACGTGGAATAATGAGGGAGAGGAACTGGTCCCAACACATGCTGTGTTTTTCACATTTTTTCCAGGGGTATTCCCAGCTGTCTCTGAAAAGAGCAGATTTGATCCTTTGCAAACCTTGTGTGAATCTGAGCGTGCGTTATTGCACCAAGAAATCAAGCAGTAATGGGAGTGTCTCTGATAGTCAGGCAGTGATTATAATGCACTTTAAGCAAGCTTGATACTGATGCCAGAAAACATCTTGGGCCTGAATGCGCCTTTGCTTGTGCAGGGCTGGCCATGGTCCAAGATCCAGTTATCTGCATGCCAGTGGCATCTCCAGGGTTTAACACGTGGGAAGGCAGATGTATGGCAAAGAATTTGCCTAGAGGTAGGGCATTTTCTTACACACTTCCCCACTTGCTCCATTGACTTTTAATTTAAGAGCTAAAGATCAGGCACGCAAAGTTCTGTTTCAAGTATTATGTAAGTGCTAATGATGGACAGCAGGAGGTCTTTTGGGTGCAGCAGGAACTCCTTCGTGTTTCATGGTATCTTCCCTGGGATGGTGGGAGCCCTGTTGGGCATCATGCCTGCTCTGACAGGGGTGCATCTAGTTGTCCACCTGTTTTGCTAAAGTATGCTGGTGTTTGTTGTCTTCATCATAGGGAATATAAAGCAACGTAGCTTGTCCCAAGCCAATGGCCAGGAGGTAAAAACCTGGTGGCTTATGGCTCATAATATCACAATGTCCAAGGTCTGTGCTGCTTCTTGGCCAAGATCTCAGGTGCAGCTGCAGCGTGTTTCATCTACATGAGCACCCGAAGAAGTACAACTGGAATGAAGTGTTGAAGGAGTTGTTAAACCATCCTTGAACCCAGTGGAGGAACTCTTATTGACAACTGGTGGCCTTAGCATGGTTTCTCACCATTGAGGCAAATGTTTTAGCACAAGTAAGGCCCATACAGTCCCATTAAGCTTTTCCTGAAATGGGAAAGGAAACAAACCCTAGTCTTGAACCAAAGAACTCTCGTAATGACACAGACTGTACTTACCTGCTGTCTTTCTCCCTTTCCCTATTTGTGGGTCCCTCATTCTGCCACATTTCTCCCAGTGCCAAGGAAACATGAAGGTTTTTTGTTGGGGAAGGTGTAGTGATGACGAAGTCACAGACAAGGGAGAATTGAGCTTGCACATACCAAAACAATGCTTTTCTGAGTTCCCCTCAGCAGAGTAGGGATTGATTTTGCTACCCCATTTTAAAATAGGTCTAACCCCCTCCCAATTTCACAATTCTGAAAGCCTGGAAAGGGGTAAAAAAGTTTGAAAACACCAAAGACAGTGACTTTCTTTGTTGCTTGGCAGCTGAGAGATGCTCCCATAAAATTCAGCAATTTCATACATCCTCACCATGTGGTCTTTAATCTCTGGGCAGCAATGTATTTGGAAGAAGCCAAGCCAATCAACACCCATTTTTCACAGTGAATCAGCTACTAGTGTCAAATTCTGGTCTGCATGTTGTGCCAGAGAAAGGCTTGTTGTCACCTAAATGGGGAACGAGCCATGTCAGGCTGCAAAATCATTTTCTTCCTGGATGTGGCCCTAAACTACATATTTCCTGTCAAGGCTGGGAGATTGAAACCACAGTTACACTGTGATAGGGCTTTTCCTCCCCTTTCGGTTCGTTCCTCTCCAGAGGTGGTTGCCTGTTGTCTCCCATGCACCCTGTGCTCAGATTGACAGAGAAACAGGGGATTTGGGCCATGTGGTGTCCCTGTTGAAGTCCTTGCTCATCCACTGCTCTTGGCCAGTGTTACTTGCTAAGAGTTCTGTGCCTCTGGGAGGGAGTTCTCAGGGACCTCAAATCACTGACCAGTTTATAAAATGTTGCCTCAATCTTCTGCATAGTTTCCTGGCAGCACATGGAGATGCTAGCTCTGCTCTGGTATGCTTAACTGTTCCAGATTATAAGATATTTTCTTTTAAAAAACAAGGTTTAATTGGTTGACCTGCAGTGAACCAAACAGGTGATGCTTACTAGTGACATCCACGTGGATGGGAGTTATTTGCAGGGGTGGGAAGAAAAGGAGAGAAACTGGAGCAGCAAAGCAGTTGACAGAGTGTAGCATTGACAGGGAGTGAAACCTATACCCAAGAACAAAAGTAATTCTTCAAAGGTTAGTATTCTAAATTTAGCTCCAAAGCTGCTAAAAGAAGATGAGGGATGTATTTTAGTAGGTGACCCAATTGGTCTGTGTTGTCAAAGGCAGTGAAAAATATGTGTGGAGCGAAAAAACCCTGTTCATGCTCTTCTGCACCGCATCACCTGTGCAGGCTTTATTTGGGCTCAGGGACAACACGTGTATGTATGTCTGGTGGTGGCAATCAGGAATGATGGAGGAGCTGATGACAGCCAGGAATGATCCGCTGGTGTGCAATGGGATGCTCCTGAAGAACCTGCCCAGCTCTGTTGCGCTGCGCGTGATTGCAGATAATGAAACGCTGTGTACTTTCATTACACTTACAAATATAATGGAAACCTTCATTTATCTATGCCTGGAGAATCAGAGAGAAAATCAGCATCAAAGAAAACCTCCTACTGAAAGCATTTGATGCGTTATAAAGGATAAAAAGTATCTGGCAGAGGCCTTAAAGGGGGAAAATCAGACAGGCATTCAAGAGCTACGAGCAGTCCAGTCTTGTAGCCTCTGGTTTAAACGCTCTAAGAGCACGATGATAATGCACTGGGGCATTCAGAGAATAAATTGATGTTTTGTCTTTAGCTTTTATTTTTTTTAGTTGCACTAGGAATCTGCCCTGCAGCTCCTAGATTAATTAAATGCTGACAGTCTACAAGGCTGGGAGAGGAGGATCTCTGCTGCCCTTTATGTGTGTTGCACAGGCTGGAGTACATGGCGCCCTCAGGAAACGAGCTTGTTCCATTAGGCAAAATCAATAAGGCAGAAATCTCTGTGAAATTCTTCTATTAAATTACAAATAGACTAAAGCCCTATACCTGGTGACAGCGATCATTGCTTTTGTGTCCTGGACAGATGCTCATGGGAGCACTTTGGTCGAATATGCACGTGCACTTCTGCAAACGCTGGTTTGATTTCACTGCTGTGTCCTACAGTGGCTGATTGTTTTTCACTCTCTGGGCTATAAGAACAACATTTTATTTTGCCTCAGTGCTAATTCTGAGAAATCAGCTGCTTTCCAGAGTATTTAGAGTAACTCTGGTAAATCCATTCATGTAAACACTTGCCATAGTGCTGATTTTCCCTCCCCAGTCAGGACATCCTAAGCTTCTGATTTTCCTTGATTGCAGCTTTTGATGGGCTCTCGAGACCTGTCACACTTTTCACCTTGTCTTGCATGTCCTGTCTCTAGCAGGTGTATCGAGCTGATGAGCTGTTAAAGCAGCAGATGTCACAAAGGTTTATTTTCTTAAGAGAGGCAATGTGGGAAAAATTTGCAAGGAAATCATGATCCTTATTAGTGTCATTTTACAGAAGATTACAGTCTCCTGCTGTCTCTGTATTGCACTGAAAGACCCAATCCTGAAAAGGTTTCTTTGATATGCTTATATGTTGGAGCTTTTAATACCTGGTGGATGGGGCAGGGGACAGCAGAGCTAAACTGCAGCGAGCAGGGAAAACTTTGGGCATTAGAATAAGTGTGGCCAGGGCCTAGATTGCTTTGAGGATATGGATGGGACAATCTCCATCTCAGGAAACTTTTGAGGACAGCTTGGCAAGGTTCGTCAAAAGTGTTTTCCTTGACAGCCTGAGGAAAGGGTTAGGTCACTACTTCTGGTCCTTCCCAGGGTTATTTGTCATCAGTGCTGAAGGTCCTGTGTTATGTCAGGGTGCTGTGTATCAAAACTACTTGTTTCTTGGAGATTTCAAGAACTAAAGCCCTTCTTACAGTTCCTGGGGAAAAAAATGGCTTTTGGGGAACATATTTTGTTATAAGGGTCAGAGTCTAACACCCTTCCCAGCATCCATAGCAACCTGCCTTAAAAATCCCTGCTTGAAAATCTTTTAATCTTCCTTGGATGCTTTTTGAACATTTTCCAGGAATGTTCTGCTCTTTCCCATTCACAACTACTATATATATGCTCGGTTTGGACTGCAGACCCCTGTCTATTTTTACATTTGTTTTCAGCATATTTTAATTTTTCTACCCTGGATAGAACAATTTGGTCTGTTCTTAAACCCCAAGACCTTGCTGCCCCCTGTCCTGCCATTGCCCAATTTTGGCATCGCTTACAAGGAGTTTATTCTTCTGGGGTACTTCTGCATGGGCAAGGGCTGTGCTAGTTTCCATCTGGTTG
The DNA here is from genome assembly GCA_013389965.1 of Todus mexicanus. NCBI lineage: Eukaryota > Metazoa > Chordata > Aves > Coraciiformes > Todidae > Todus > Todus mexicanus. Next base: position 9,762 of record WEIS01048398.1, read on the forward strand.
GAGACAGACTCAAAAGTGGCAAAAAGTGGGCAGGAAAGAAAGGAAATCAGTTGTCTCTACACAAAGGAGCGACAAAAGGCACCTTTGTAGTCTCTATCCTGTTTGTAAGCGGTTAACTGAGTTTGGGGGCAGAAAATACTGTAATACAGCAGTGAATCTTTGCTGTGGAACATTTCTCATCCCTCTGGGTTGAAATGGCCAATGATTTTCATGCATAAGGCAGAAAAACAAGTGCCTGCCTGCTGGCTTCCTCGTCCTCCTGTGTGCTAATATTTAGCAGGGCTTTATTTATTTGATTAGGTGTGAGGAATACAGACTCACTGTTTGCATTGCATGAATGGGAATGGTAAGAAATAGTTGTTTATCTTTGCTACTCTTGTCTTTGGTTGCTACTCTGGCCTCTGGAGTGTTTCTTCCTGTATCTGGTGAAGATTTAAGGGGGGGGGAGGGGGGAAGAAAAAAGGTAAGGGAAGCAAGAAAATATTCTCAGGCGTGTGAGTAGTAAAGGACTATTCTGTTCAAGCTGTAACTTGATTAACCTCCACTTGACCTTCATATAGAAATTCACCCTTTAAATAATGTTCCTAAGTCTCCAGGGTCAAATCCAGGCTTCTGTGATGCAAAACATTACTAATGATATTACTGTGTCTTGAGCTGACAGCATCATGCTGGGCAGCAAGGCTGAGCCCAGAGCAGTGACGATGTGTCCCAGCCCTCCTTGAGCTGTACCTCCAACCTGTGGGAAATCCAGAAACGATGAGGTTTTAAGTGTGGGTTGAAGCACTGCAAAGCTTGCATCCCACAGGGACAGCCATGCTCTTGCCCCGTCACTTCATCTAACCAGCACTCACCACAGCAGCTGGCTTGGCTCTGCTTATTTATTTTTCCTTCAACCATGGGCTGTGCCCCTTGATAGTGACAGGGATAAGCTCAGCTCTCCCAGCAACACTGGTGCTTTAGAAATGGGGGAGGAAAAAACCCAAGCCCCAAGTCTATTACTGTAGAAATAAAATCCTTAGTCCACAGGAGTTGGATGGTGCTGCAGAACTGTTGCCTGGTGTTTGCAGCATGAAGGCAGGTGAAAGGGTTAAAGACAAAGCTGGTGCTTGTTCCTCCGTGGCATTATCTGTATGATTGCTTTTCATATCTTGTTTATTGTGGTTAGCAGAGCAGCTATAATATAGAGTGCTAGATGCAATAAATCTTGTCATTGCAAGCAGCGTACTTTTCATCAGAGCCCAAGGAATTGCAAGGTAAGCATTCAGAGGCAATCTATAGATTTAATTATATAGAAAGTCTAACCTGTGTAGATCTTAAAGGAAATTATAGTCGTGGAGATTATATTATGTTCAGTTTTGCTTGTATTACGTATATTATCCTATTCTACTTGTTATGAGGACACAGACAACGGTGCTGCCAGCACGATGTCTTCTGTGGTTTCATATCAGTGCTGAACAGCCCAAGATGCTGGTAATTTAAGGGCTGAGGTTTTTCCCTTTCTGACAGCTATGTCTATAAATTTACACTCCTGCATTTTAAAATTTTCTCTGATGCTAATTGTAGCCCAAGAAATCCCGTCGGGTAAAGGAAACCACCTCCAATTTTATTTATTTACTGCAAGACAGGTCTGTGACCACAAAGCAAAACTGTTCATCGAAGTGACAGCTCCAAATTGCTCTAATCTCTACACTCACCAGCTCAGTCCCTGGCACTGGGCTGGCCATGACATGTCCCCCACTGGAGGGACCCGCTAGACATGACCCTGTCCTGGGTGGGAGTGTGGAGGTTACTTGTCCTGCCAGTTAAACCCACCCATGGGAGCCCTGGGTATTTAGGATTATAAGTTTGAGCAACTTGCATTTTTTCCTTACCTGTAAAATCCCCATCTTGGGGTGTGCTCATGTGTGGGCTTGGGTAGATGAGATGACCTGTGGTCTGGGGTCCTGAGCATACACGTTGGATGGCTTTAGGGCTGCCCTCACCCCCTAATTTTCATGCCAGCTATTTGCAACAACCATTTCTATCCAAAATCCCCAAGTGTTCATTGCAATTGTCCCTTGGTGGAGTGTGAGCATCAAAGTGCTGTGGGATTTTCCTCCCCTGACACAAACCTTGTGGAGACTGCAAGAGTGCAAGAGGCGACATGGGAGGTGCTTGCTGAGGCTGGTGTCCTTGGGAGATGTCAATTCAATGAATTTGAGGCTCTAAGCAAACTTCTGGGGGTTGAGTTGCTCTGCTTTGGGCAGCAAAGTCTGGTTCACTGATGGTTTCCCAGGGTGAGGTCTGAGCAGAGTTGCTTGCCCCAGGCTCAGTTCCTCAGGACAGACAGAAAAATAGGATTGTTAGAGATGGAGAGATGGGTTCATCATTGCCAATTAGTGATGAGACCAACCTTACCAGCTCTGTATCTGTGGCTGCTGTGCAAACACTGTGACATGGTCTACAGTTATGGGAACCTGTCCTGGTCCTTCCAGCTCAGAAGGCCTGGGGAACCCCTTGGTGGTACCTGAAATTTCCAGATGTGTCACTGAAGTGTTTCACTTAGACATGAGCGATTGATGCTGTTGTGGGCACTCCTATGCTGCCATGAGTCAGGAGCTGGTTGCTCAACATGCCCTTGGGGGAACATGTTGCTCAAACTGGTTGGCTCAGGAAGAAGCACTATAAAGTCCCAGCTGGGAAAGGGGAGAGCAGGAGATGGATCTGCCCCAAATTGTCCACTCCATTCTCATCTGCAGCCCCAAGAAGGGTTGAGAGATGTTTTGCACCTATTTCAGTGACTCGCTGGTCACTCATGTCACATGTTGTGCTGCAGCCCTGTGGACAAAACAATGAAAAATTGCTGCAGGTTTATTTCATTATGTTGGGCTGTAAACTGTCATTCAGGAGCTACTGCACAGGAGCTTGTGCCATTAGGGGCACAGAGAACCTTGGAGATGCCGCAAGCAGAAGCGAAAGGGTCACCACACCACCAAAACTGGTACTGAGGATGAATCTGTGATACAAGCTGGTGCCAGCAGCTGAGCACACAAGGACTTTTGAGGGCTTTTGAATTCAAGGCAGCCATGCAACCATGAAGAAAAGTCCTCTTTCACAAACTGTCCCAGGACCCCTCTGTGCCCACGTCCTAAACATCTTCATCTCCCTTCATACCTCTCCCGCTTTGGTGGGAAAAGCAAAGCATCTGTAGTGACCTTCTATCTGTCCTAGGTTTTGTTTGAGAAGGGAAAATCTCTCCTATGCAGCTCTGATACAGATCTCGGTAGTTTCTCCTGCGCAGGATCAATAACATGAATAAGTTGAGCATTGAGCTATACCTTGATGCTTGCACAAACCTACACTCCTTACAATCCTCTCAAGAAAATCTTAGTTCTGATTCATCTGGGTCATATTTTGGGTGGTGCTGAGCTCCCCTAATCTCACTGTTATCTTTCCACGGGCTGAGATTTCCAGACGGATTCAGGATTAGGCCCCTGGGGACCGGCCCTGTCCCCGCTCTGTTTCTGAGCAGGCTTTGGGTTGGTGACAAACAGGCACAATGACGGCACGTGCCTACATTTTAGCACGCAGAGCTGGTTTGTAAATGGAGCGTTTTGTTAATGTAGAAGGAAATAGATGGATATTAATGGCTCTCTTGTAGTTTGTCATTTTTCACGCAGGCTTTTGATGCAATAACCGTAAACTGAGGGAAAACAGCAGAAGAGAAATAGAGGTTGGGAACAACCTGAAGTCAGAGGAAAACCCCCATATCAGCTGGAAGTAGAAATAAACTGCATTTTTAAGCTGAAATTGTTCCAGTAGGTTTGCTAATATGCAAACATTTCAGGCATTATACTTGGCCTCACCAAGCTGGTTGTACAAATTTTCTTCAGGAAGTCAAAACATTACTTTAGCGCATCCAAAATGAGCCATTTTGATTTTTTCCTCTCAAATCTCTCACCTCACATTCCTTTCACTATGGAACCTCCAAATCTGGGGGGAGGCAAAAACCCAGTCCCACCAAAACTCGTTCAGGCTCAAACTGAGAGCAGAGCTATGTAATTTTAGTCTAACCAGAGAGGATCACTGTGTTCGATTCCTGAAAGCTTTGCAACTTCTCTTTTCTACCTTTTCCTTTCAGCACACTCTCTTTCTTTTTAGGAATTGCAAACGAACTATAATAATAATAATAATAGAATTGTTTCCCCTGCTGGGGACAAACTCCTCTGTTGCAGTGACAATAGTGAGTTTATTGATGTTGGGCCCAGCAGACCCTTGAGTGTGGACAGAGCTTAGATGAAAAATGATGGTACTTTGGTCTGTGCTGAATCCAGCCAAATATCGTTAAAATCGTCTTGGGCCAGCTCTGGAGAGGGGATTCTTAATTACCTGGGTAGGTGTTCATTTATTGACTCCTGCAATTTAGCAGGGAGGATAACGACACCAAAGCAATGCTCCCTTTGTAGCAGTGGCACTTTGTGTGCTATTTGCAGCTCCAAGAGGAGCAATGAGCAGGTATGTGCATGTAATGAAATGTATTAAATTTCCTACGAACAGCAGAAGGATCCAAATCATTCACGGTGGATTCTTTTGCCCTTTGCAGAGAGAGAGTTATGGCTTCTTTAAAGATGCAGATACACAACAGCCTTTGGTCTGGGGAAAGTCCAGGGGAGAACAGAGCACAGTTGAGTTGGTTTTGCTGTGATTTTGGAGAAAGCTTTGACCTTAAAGGGAATAGGATAGCTTTGCTCTGCCTGTTTGCACTTTGCATTGCTCAGTGATGTTGCTGGGTTCTCAGCATGCTATTTCATTTATACATGCATTTCTAATAATCCTCTCTCTGTGCTTCAGTCTCTCCTCCATTTTTCTCTCTTCTTTTTGTTTT
>WEIS01048399.1:0-20517 GCA_013389965.1 Todus mexicanus
AACAAAACAAACAAAAAACATCCCCCACATCCAACAAACTAATAAAAAAAAGCCCACAAATTGTGCAGAAAATCTGATTTCCAGTAGTTCCACTTCCAAATGTTTGAAAAACATGAGTGAAGCCCCAGATGTTTGAGATGCTTTTGGACACATCAAGAAAATTTCTCAGGCAAAGAAATGAGGAAGAAGGTTCATACAGATGATCGGCGTTGATCATTAAACATGCTTCCATCCCCTGACCCTTGGAGGCCATTGTTGTGCTCTTCCACTTATCACTTATGGGCTTAAAGCCCAAGGGCTAATCCTCCTTCCAGGTAGGTAATCCCAGGATCCCAGTTTAAGGATCAAGTGTGTTTACAAGAAAGTTTTTCTGTTTCTGTTGTGGTTTTTCTTTTTTTTTAAAAAAGAAACACATTTGAGATAATTGTGGAGTTGCTTCTTCAAATTACAAGTTGGTTGAATCAGATCATTCCAGCTGCTGTACGATAAAAGTGATCTATCAGGCTACGTCTGCAGTAGCCAACATCCTCTCTGTGTCGGAGACACTTGTCTGAAAGCCAAAAAGAGGGGCGTGGGTTGGGTGTGGGTGTGCGTGCTGAGGTTCTGAGCAGCAAAGAGATAATTTAAGTCACAGAAGAAGCAAACTGAACAAGAAACGTTCCATGGAATCAATTCTATTGTATCAGCTGAGCTATCTGAAAATATGGAAAATGAAACCACAGGGAGATGATTCAGTGCCTCAGAGAGAGCATCCCGTGCCCACCAGACCTGCTTTGTGATCACATTTTCAAGTATTCAAAAATGGTAATTAAAAATGTGACGAGGTCGCTCGTGGATTCCAGAGCATATCCACATCTGAGGCCAGAAACAAGATACCAGTTTCCTCAAGTGGGGACCTCGCCTTAGTTCACCTTCCCTTTATACGTGTATTGTGAAGGTGACGTTTGATAATGTCTCCGTAACTCGTCCTTTGTGTAAATCATGCAATACCACGGTCTGGACTCGAGAGCACATGGAGCCTGTTGTGTCGTGGTGCAAGAAGGGGTGATGTGTTGCACAGGGACCTAAACCTCTCTACATGCAATTATAACTCTCTCCGTCCACCATAAACCCGTGGTGTCTCTCTGACAGGCAGCAGCCCGACATGGATGTCCATGCTGACGTCTAGCTGCTGGTAGATGGTCTCTCAGGTCTCACCAGGAGGCTGCGCCAAGGCTATGTTCTGTACACAACCCCTTTACTGACATTTTTAACTGTTCTCTTTCCTTCCCCACAGCTGACAAAGAGGCTGATGAATACTACATGAGGAGGAGACACCTGCCCGACCTGGCAGCCCGGGGCACCCTCCCTATCAACGTCATCAAAATGTCTCAACAGACCAATCACAGGGACAGGCCCCGCCGTCCCATCAGGGCCATGTCCCAGGACAGAGTGCTGTCTCCTGAGAGGATCATGCCCGAGGAGTTTAGCATGTCCTATGAACGGATCCTCTCAGATGAGCAGCTTCTGTCTGCAGAGCGCCTCCACTCCCAAGACCCGCTGCTGTCCCCGGAGCGGTCGGGGTACCCCGAGCAGTCGATGTCGCGGGCGTTGTCACACACAGACGTCTTTGTATCCACACCCGTCTTGGATCGCTACAGGATGACAAAAATGCACTCCCATCCTAGTGCCTCAAATAACTTGTACAATACCTTAGGTATGAACCCGACCTCCGCCAAGCGCCAAGCGTTCGCCTCCCGACGGCACAACACGGTAGAACAACTGCATTATATCCCAGGACACCACCATCACTACCGCACGGCGAGCAAAACAGAGGTGACTGTTTGATATGACCTCGGGCATTGTAGATACTCATTAAGGACTGGGGTGGCCACAGCACCCCACACTGCAGTGGCCTTATAGGCCAAGATAACCTCTAATAACTCAGTGTCTGAAAAGACTTCTCTGACAGTCCCATCCACCTTGTTGTTTTTAAAGCCACCCCTTCATCAGTGACATCAGAAGAACCCAAGCAAGCAAACAGGCGGTAGGGAGGGATAACTGAGGAAATTTCCTGACGTGCATCAGTTTCTGTCAAAGAAAGCCATGGTGGTAGATGGCTCCTTCCAAGGGCTTACCTGCATTTTCTCATTGTTTTTATGAGTTTAGGACTTTTCAGTTGCTCCAAGTAGAAGCAGTCTCACGCAGCCCAAGGCAGGGAGGAGGAAATGCAGCACCTCATGCTGGGAGGAAGAGGTCCCGTTCTCAGTCCTCATGCCAGCCTTCGTGTTTGGCCTTTCTGTAGCAAGTACGGAGGCTTCTGGCTGCTGGGAATCACCTCCAGACCGCTCGATGTCAGCCAGCACCCATACATCTGTTCTTCCTCACCCTTGGAGTGAATTCAAGGGTGGGCTTTCCTAGGGGACTGGCAGATCTAGAGACAAGAATAGCCTGGCTGAGAAATGAAGTTTTAGTTTATATTAAATATACTCATAAGATAAATAAAAATATACTAGTGCCTACAAATCGCCTGCTCTCTCAGTGTAGGAAGTAGTGGGGTTGATGTGTTCAATAAGCACAAATAATGCTGAAATGCTTGTTAGACCCTTTTCTCCACTCATTCTAGTATCTTGGTGTCTCCAACATGTAAATAGGAAGGAGGAATAGGGTTTCTCTTCCTCCAGCTTCTTGCCACTGCTGAACCTAAAGCACCAGAACTCGTTCAGCTTCGCACTGCCGACCTGTGCTGGGGGAAGTCCTGACTCCACTGAGAACCCCGCGAGGCAAAGCTGCCACATGTTTCACCAAGCCTGGATTCCTCCCCAGAAGTTTCTTTTCCCGATAGCATTTTCCGCTGGCCCAGTTCCCTCGTTTCTGAACATATTTTCTCCTCTCAGTTACAACCTAGAACTCCATATGTAGCAAATCTTTTTCTAGCCCTTAGCAGAAGCACAAAGCTGAGGGTGTCTGTCCGCCGAAAAGCAGGTCGGTAATTTTCCGTCGTTTTCTCTCTATGTAATGGCCCACCCCGAAAAAAAAAAACCTTCCAAATTCCAACTCCACTGAGTACCAACCCTAACCATGAAGACAGTTACATTTCATGCATACGAATTATATAACCAGCATAATTATAATCAATGGGCATGTTGTATATCTGATATAATGCTAATTAGATACTGTATATTTGTAAAATCTTTAAAACATAGACTCGTGGGTCCAGAATTTGTGAGGGTTTTACCTTTGGCTTTCCAGCCACATTGAGCTTTGCTTTGGATTTTGTTTGGTTTAGTTTAGTCTTGGTGTTATTTTGTTGGTTTGGGGTTTGTTTTTGTTTTTTTTTTTCCCCTTGTATTTGTGTTCCTATCGAATTCTGTAGAACTAACTAACTCACACCTAGAACATTCTTCTGTGGCCAGGAAAGGGTCCCAGAGGTTTTTGAAGGCCAGCGAGACCCAGTGCTGTAATTGTTAGCGCTGGACACTCTCGGGCACTTACCATCCATGGTGTGCACTCAAAGCCCCATGGCCTGCACACACCCATGCTGCCAATCCAAGCGGCAGGCGTCCTCCCTCCTCTGGGTGAAATGTTGACTGACTTCAGGCTGGAAACACATTCCCATGCCGTACTTCTCTCTTCATGTCCTGCATTCCCATACTGAGTCTTTTCCTGCATGACTCTTCGCTAAACTTCATTTAAATTAGCTCTGCCCTTCTCCCTCCCCTCAGATACCTCCCACCTCCTGGCCTTAATGACGTTCCCAGCTCAACGCGTTGGGCCCGTAGCATACAACGATTGTAGGTTGTTGTGAGCTCAAGTTTTATTTGGAGGTTTGTGATGCGGCACCAGGATTTTCTGGTGCAAGGTAGGCAGGAGGAACATACCGCCTTCCCCTGGTGGGATTTAGAGGTAGATCTCAGTGGGGTGACCATGTGATATTTCCCAGACTGTCCTGCCTCTGCTAGGCCTAGTCCCTGAGCTTTTTTTCTGTGTGAGACTGTGTTCAGACAGGACTCCCCATCTGTGAGAAGTACTGGGGCTTTGTTTGACGGAAACTGAGCTGGGAAAGAATAAATAAGAATCTCTGTGGTTCAGATGGTCATTACCACACAGCCTTGGGCAAAACCATTCTGGGCACAACCAGATTTGTCTGTGGATCAGGGTGATAGTTCATGGCATGGGAGGGATGAGAGAGAAAAGGCTTACACATCATCCCCTTCCCTTAGTGGACACTTCTCTCTCCTGACTACCTCCAAGCTCCTCAGCTCAGTCACTGGATAATTCTTCACAGAAGGTGATCCCTGTGAAAATATTGCCCTTGCTGACCTTCCCATAGACCGAAGCTTGTGACTCTTGTGAAGAGAAGATAAACGCACATGGCTGATGGGGAGGTAGTCCCTGCTGATGTTCTGGGGCTCTCCCATTCTCTCTTGGCCCAAGCAAAGCCAGGATCATCCCCTCTGCAAGCAGGGAGATATGAACACTGTGGGAGAGGAGAGTCCACCTTAGAGTTTCCAGGAGTTGAGGTGGCAGAGCTGGAGGAGCAGAGGTGAACATGTGAGGCCATGGGTGGGTGAACACTCCTCTCTTTTTGTTTCCATAGCTGTATGTCTCAAGCCCTAGTCTCCGTCTAAATGTTCCATTTGTGAACTAAGAAGCTGCTGGACCAGATATAAATACGAAAATTTTTCACTCATGTAGCCCGTGCAGATGCTGTGCTGTGCTCAAGGCCATTTGGCCTCAGAGCCTCCTCTTATTCTGACTGACAAATACAACAGGTCCTCTGCTATCTTGTCCTACCTGGGCAATAATCCTCCAAAGAATTCTTAGCCCCATTTCCTCGTCTTTTCCACCCACTCAACAGTTTCAAGCAGATGTGTCCCACAAGAACCATCAAAAAAGCCTTTCTAGGCCAGATCTCTGCAGGGACTCTGCCACCACCACAGAAAACTTGCAGCAAATTTCTTTGGGAGGGCACCATGCCCTAGATGACTCCAATTTGTTCCTGGGCACCATGTGTTCCCATGGCTTGCTTTGTGTGCTGGAATGGGTTGGTAGCTGGAGCAGTGGCGTTTCAGCACACACAGGTGTTCTTACGTCATTTTTTCCCCTTATTCCTCGTTCTGAGAGTTTGGCGCTGAAAGGACGCTTGGTCCAGGACTGGGTGTCTTAATCCACAGCCTGGTCTGCAGCACTTCTGTTCCCTGTGGTCAACATGTGATGATAATGGCAACACTTTCCTGTTCCACCGAGACATTATGAGGCCTCGTGCCATAATGTCTATGAAGTGCTCTGAGACCCTCTCACAAAAGAGGCTGTAGAACAGCCAAGCATCTTTATTAGTATTGTCACCATAGTCCTGCCACATCATGTCTGATGTGTTGCAACCCAGTGTCTGTCCAGAATGAGAGTGCTGGGGCTGGGGGGAGGCAGTTCCCCAGGTTTCCCATTGCTCTCCTCCTGGTCAAGATCCCTCACCGGCAGCAGCTCTAAGTGACGCTGCTACCGGCACGTTGACTTTTCTGCTTGCTTCTCCTCATGTCTGAGTCACCGTCGCATTCTGCACTCAGGAGAAAAGCAGGAAGCAGTCACGTTCCTCTGTACAGTAAAATATACTCTGCCTTGACGAATCTAATATACTCTGAAGAATTGATCTGTCTTTTTCTCCAACCCACAGGTGAAAACACACATCTGTGGAGCATCCAGTTCCCAGAGTGCATGTGCAGGGACTGGGGGAGAGTGGTGTAGAAAAGTTTCTATTTTTATTTCCTACAAACTGGTAATTATTTGCATTCCCCAGGCAGCAACACATAACCGTGAGCTGTGCTGGATTTTATACAACTCTCTCATTAATGCAGATACATGTATGTATATGTATACCCACACAGACACATTTATATATATACATACATACCGTCAAATGTAAACATTATGTTCTGACTGACCCCCCNTCCTTTCCTGGCCTAGATTTAATTTCTGTCTGCTATTCTGCTGGCCTGGTTGGCTGCAAAGCTGGTCCCATGAACCTCGGCTTCCCGCATGTGTGTTTCTGTTCTAGTCTCTATCAGAAGCATTCCCACCAGGAATCTGCAAGAGCCTGGCATCAAGTTTTTGTAAGAGATGGGTAGTTCCTGGTAGCTGGGAAGATGTCTTCATCTTCTTCCACCACCACCACAGCAAACAAAATCATCATGAAACAGAGTAACTTTAATTGTATTTGAAGTAAGTGGTCTAATTTGTGATCAGTTTGCCATCTTCAGTTCACGTGATGGAGAAATAGCTTGTCTTAGTTTTGCTTCAGATTTAGTGCTTAGTCTGGAAGGAGGGACTCTGCTGAAATATATTCAACACCTACAGGTTTCACGTTCAAGTATATTTCAGACGAGTGAAAANCTGTGGAGCATCCAGTTCCCAGAGTGCATGTGCAGGGACTGGGGGAGAGTGGTGTAGAAAAGTTTCTATTTTTATTTCCTACGAACTGGTAATTATTTGCATTCCCCAGGCAGCAACACATAACCGTGAGCTGTGCTGGATTTTATACAACTCTCTCATTAATGCAGATACATGTATGTATATGTATACCCACACAGACACATTTATATATATACATACATACCGTCAAATGTAAACATTATGTTCTGACTGACCCCCCGCCGTACTAATCTAAGCTTCCAAACTATATGGAATTGCTCTTTGCAATGTGGAAAACTATTTTTAACGAACCACCCAGATCACCACATGGAACGGAAACTTTGTCATAAAAGTCTTCTAATGCCAGTGAATCGTGTTTTAAGGAGAAATGAAATATTTTTCGATGTTTTAATGTTCCTTTTATAAATGATGATCTGTTACTTGGNAGGTATCGTTCCCAGCCTCTCTTAGCTGGTGCAAGGAGGTGCCCTCACCAAGCCCAACCCTCATCTGGGCAAACCAACCTACGCTTCACCCGCTGGCAGCCCGGGGGCAAAGGGAGAGTTGGACGATCCCATTTGAGCACGTTTAGTGTCACTCTGAAAGAGATCTTTGCTCTCAGCAGCGAGAGCGACGCAGGGTCCCGTGTCCCTGCCTTGACCACGCGATGGTCAGGAGGTCTCCATCCCCACCGCCTCCGCTGCAGGGAGACACGTGTGTCCCCCCTCGCCCCTCTGCCCTCGTGCTTCGTAACAGCTCCTGACCTTCTGTCTGCAGACCCGTTAGACATTTTTGTAGCAAGATTTTTCTTGGCTCTGAGAAAGACACTTCTTACTGTAATCTTTTTAGTTTGGGGGAACAATATTTCCTAAGAGGGGGTTAAGTGGATATTTTTGTGCTTTAGCCCAGTTTATGGATTCCATGTTTATTATACCGTAGTACTGAAGAGGAAGTACATTTGTATCTGTAACTTTGCACAGACTCTTGGTTAACCATTAAACAAGCTTCAAGATGAGCAGTATTTGACTGTTTTTTTCTCTGTATTATTCTTGTTGTTATACTTACCTGTAAAAGCACATTCTGTATGTACTGTAAACAAAACTATTATCAGTTTAGTAAAATTTAGAGTCTTAAGGATTTTTCCACTTTTGTCAGTAACGAATATTTATGGATTAAAAAAATAAAGGCAATTTCAACATACAAATGGTTTCTTCTTTTGGTATCTATTGGGGAAAGGGGGAATAAATAAAAAAAGGCCACTTTCTTGGCAGCCTTCCCGGTCTTTGTAACCAGCATTTGAAAGGTAGATATCTTTATTTCTGTGTATAGTTAAATAGCATCTATTAAAATGAATGCTGCAAGGTCTGAAAGAGTCATTATTTTTACATATATTTACTTACTGCCTTTCATTATCACACTAGAAAATAGCAGAGGGAGATGCAAGACATTTTTTTTTTGCTGCTGCAAAATTTGGTTGTGCAAACCTAAAAGATTTTATTTTAAAGTTGCCCTTCTTTAACTTGGCGTCCGTGAGACATGATTCATCCTCCATCGAGGAAGCCTTGGATTATGAAGTTGGAACTTGTGAAATGTCCCCTAGCACTGGAGGCTTCAGCAGGGCCTTTGCTTTTGCAGTTGCCAGTTCTGCACACGGAGGAGTTTCCCCGTCATTCTTCTGAGATGTGAGAAATTCCAAGGAGGCCAGAGTGTGTTCCTCATTAAACAGCCCCCACCACCACCACCATGCAGGGTGAAACTGCGTTTTCACTCCTACCAGCTCCAAGTCTGGAGGTTCTCACTGCTGTGTTTAGCTGGGAAATGTGGCGAGGTTTTTCTCTTGCATTTGTTGGGGGGTTTTATGGAGGAAATGTCAAATTCTGTATCTCCATTTTCAGACTAATTTGCCTTCAGCATGATGCAAATTTGCTTACATTAAAAATGTGGTAGCCGGTAATTGGGGAGGATTGCTGGAAACAAAAATTGTCGAGGCCCCCGCATCATTTCCCAGCCCAGAACTGGGAGTGGATGAAGGAGGACGGGCACTGGGGGCGATGCTCTCCTCCCAGCGCAGAGCTGCTGGCAGCCCGCCCTGTACCCTAGGGCTTTGGGAAAAGCTTTCCTCATCCACTTGTGTCACATCTCCTCATCCACTTGTGTCATGTCTCTGCCCTGTCCCTTCCCTGCCACCTTGCAGCTCCGGCACTGAGCCTCAGAGGAGGGCTGCAGAGCCAGCATCACAGGGCTAATGCCCCAGGGATGGGATCCTGCCCCACCGCTGCCGTCCTGTGCTGCAGAGGTTGTCACATCACCCACCAAGCCCCAAGCTCTCCTCTTCAGTCTGGCCTCAGGCAGAGCTTTCCGGTGCTTTGCTGCGCAGCTTAAAGAGATTAAGCAAGCTTTTTGAGGAGTAACACCTCCCCTACCACTGAGAGAAGACAATCATCTTCCAGGGTAGGTCTGGTGGGAAGACAAGGCTCTTTTGTGGCCCTTTGGCCAGTAGCGCCTGGGGTCTCCTATCTCCATAAAAGCAGAGCTCGGACTCAGCAAGGCATGATCAGCGCTGCCTCAGAAACACATGAATCCAGCAGAGTTAATTAAAATGCATTTTTAAGGGAGAAGTTTCATTTTGCCTGGCAGTTCTATTCATAATTACCCAGCTTTTTGTAGCGCTAATAAGAGGGGAGGGAGCAATGGGGAATTCACTAATTTCTCCACTTCCCATAAAAGGTATTGAAGGGAACAGGAGAATTTATGGTGTTGAGAGCTAGTAATGACTGAGATGAAGCTGGAACCAATTCTTATGCAGAAGGACAATATATCCTGCTGTTGCCAACTCTTGTAATAAATTAATTCAGTGCTTTGGTGAAGAGCTTGCTCTCTCCTAGCCAGCCCTGATTCAAGGTGGCCCCACTAAGTGATCTCTGCAGGGTCTTTGGTGATGGCCCAGAGAGGTGTCTACAGTGGCCTGGGCATTCCTGGCACCACCCCAGATGAGGTCCTGGCAATTTAGACTATGACTTCACATCTGTGACTGATGACATGGAAGAGGGGGCTTGTCATGGCAGAGGGGTTGGAACTGGATGATCTTTAATGTCCCTTCGAGTCCAAACCATGCTATGATTCTACAAGAGAGTGAGCACCTGGCCCACCTCAGCCGGTGCCCTGGAGCAGGGCTTCTGGGGTGGATGGAGATACCTTAGTGAAGCAGTCCAGCTCAAAATAAGGTTGGGGAAATGGTTTTCAGTGAAGTTTTTACAAAGCTCAGCATTTTAATTCATACTGAGAGGTGACTTGGTCTGTACATATAAGCATTTTTAGGAAGTGCAAAGTGTACGGTATTGAAGACCTCTTTAATCCAGCATCAGAAGAACCAGCTGATGAAAGCTGAAGCCGGATAGACTATCATTGAAAGAAGCTATCAAGGAGACACTAGGTGGGTGATGCTTCTTGCTGAAATAAATGTTACGTGGCTGCTAATGCTCAGTCTTATTGCCACAGTAATTTTTTTGACCACGATACCACCTTTCTCTCAGCTATTTTCCTAGATAAAACCTACAACTCGCTGAGCGTCTTCTGTGTGTTGAGGCTCACTTCAAACCTGGAAGTGCTTTCTGCCCGTGAAGGAGGGATCTGTTTCCACACGGCGTTTCCTTCTAGGCAGTAACACACTTAAAGGCATTTAATAATAAATGGAGCTCTGCAAGAGCCTTCAGGAGCATTACCATTCCCTGCAGAGCGGAGAGGACGTTGGAAGGAGAGACCTTTGGAAGTGACTCACCCCAGTCACAGAGTGAGTCAGGAGTGGACTGGGAATACGATGCAGTCCCCTCCTCCTTCCTTGTCCAAGTGCCAGGTAGCGGCTCTTCTTTTCTGCCTCTAGGTTTGGGAAGCACTTACTGTTTATTTTAATTTGAACTTTGGGGCTGATGACAAAGCTCAGCACCTGCCAACGGGGCAGTGCCCTTCAGCTCCGCATAACCACAGTGGGCTGCGGTGGGAGAGGGAGATACAGTGGAGGGCAGAGGCCAAATCTTGCAGGTGATTTGCTGCATGTGTCCATTTCACTATCCAAACACGGTCAGAGAGGTTCTTTTTGCTCATCTTGCTGCCTCTTCTTGCTTGACACAAGACTATATCAGGTCAGAAATAACTCAGCACTGACTTAATGGTCTTTCGGAAGATTTAGTGTCAAACTGCTGCCTCAGAGCTCCTGAGGAGCTGGATCTGCTCAGGGATTTGGTAGAGTTGTATATCAGGCTGAAGGTGCCTGCAGTGATCAAGATTCTGCTTGTCTGCCACAAAGCTCAGGAGCTACCTCAGTCCTTCCAGGACAGGATTCATCTGTCTGCTTCAGCAGGTGAGAGTTTGAAGTCTCAGTGCAAACTGCAATAGGTGTCTTAATACCAGTTGTCCTCTGGAGAGGCCCACAGAGGAATTTTATTTTATTCTATTTTTTAATTGGGATATGTAATTCTGACATGTTTAAAAGGTGAAGGATAACCACACTGTTCAAGCTTCCACCCACAAAGTCTCACAGGCATCACATTTTCTCTCTAGCTAGATGTGGTTACCTGGGCTCTCCAGATCCCAAAGGTTTCCCCAGCAAGGAGTAGTTCTCCTACTTCAACTTCCTTCAGAGGACAGGACCTTGGTTATCTACCCCTTACCCATGACTTCACCCATCTTCTATGGGTGAGGATGCAGTAGGAGACTGAAGGAGCCTGGGAGAAGGATTGTTGTCAGAACAGCGTGGATTTGAAGGGCCACCTTTGATCATTGCTCCGTCTGCCACCACAAGCAGTGATCAAGCACAGGGGAGCACTTGGCTTAGCCACACTTTTGGGATCTGTAAATCCAGCACTATGCTGGGAAATCAGGAGGGTCTGTGCTGCTGCAGGATCTGTGCTGCAGGCTGCTCTGCCAGGAGCTGACCTATCTAGCATCGCTTCATTTGGAGAGCCCTTCAAGGAGAGTGAAATATTACACAGAGGTTTCTATTCCAAGCTCTAGTGGGAAATGGAAAAAAGAAAAACTAGGCTGTGTTTTCAGGACAGTGAGGGTTGGATCTGCCGGCACCAGCACCTAAAATCACTTGAAAGCTTCTCTGATCCTGCCAACCAACCTCCTGCTCCTGGGTGATGTGCACAGAGCACTCTTGTATGACAGCGAGGGCAGGCTGGGCAACAATAGGCCATGATTATTGTATTAAGGCTTATAAAGGCACCTGAATGTGGGTGGATTTTCTTAAAAATAGGAGATCTGTGGTATTTGGGCTCTTTGCCAAAACTCCTGACCTGCCCCCATTGGGTCCCAACTCCAAAGTTCACACTTCTGAACTTTTTCAGATAGCTTTGAGCTAAAGTTTGTCCAGATTTTTTTTTCCAGTTCAGTACAGAATCTTTCCTGAAAAACATCACCCTGAGTAAAGTTTTGGAAAATGCTAACCAGCTGGGAAGAGACTCTCCCTGTGGGATGTACTGAGCAGCCGGGCTCACACATGTCCCACCTGCCCATCGCAACAGACGCACATTTACCCAAGAATACTATGCAGGGAAAACGAGCACCAAAAGGAACTGAGGTAGCTTTAAATCCTGGGATATCTCTCCTCTAAAACATAATCTAATTAGTAACGAAACCCCCACGCTACTTACCCAGAAGCGATCCTTCTATCAAGAAGCCATCACTCTGTTCCAATTACTGTGCCGTCAATTATGGTGTCTTCTGCAAGGAGCCTTCTTGTTATACCGGCCACCTTTGATACATGGCTGCTCTGCTCCATCTCCTTTGAAGCCTATTATAAATATTAAGATTAATTTAGGATTCTTTGGATCCCTGACTGTAATTCTCTAATAGGAAAATTCTCAGGCAGGAGGGCTGGTGCTAACCTGTTGTGTTGTGCTTAAGTCTGACTTTGGGTCAGGGCTGCAGGGAAATTCTTTTTTGGCTTCACACTTTATACGATACCACCAAGCACTTCAAGAAAAAAGGAATGCAGTTCTCACAAAGTTTTAACTGTTCACTTTTTTGCTTGTAGAAGGAGGCAGAAAAATCCCTCCCAGCAGCACGTTAACTGGAACAACTGATTTGGCAGCGTAGGTCCTTCCTTGTCTGATCTGTCAATAAGGGCACACGAAGTTTTATGGGCCGTATTTGTGTTACAGGAAAAGATAGCAGGCTGGGAGAGAATCCCAACTGCTTTCTTATTTACAAGTCTTAATTTTAATATTTGTAGTTGGTTTGGGACCAACAAATATTGTCATCTTCACTGTCAAAATTGTCACGAGGAGAATTCACAGGCAGAAACTCTTTGTGAGCAGAAAGGGGTCTCAATATTCCCTGATGGATATGCACCCCGGCCTCTGATCTAAATGAGAACTGTTTCACCATCCTGCTCCTCTGCAGACCCACAGAAACTCTTTCATTACACAATGCTAAGAAATATATGAAGGAGAAGAAAAATCTTAGGGAAGGAAGTCTTAACGTGAAGGGGGACAAGTTGCCTGCTCAAGTGAATGCAAGGCCATTGATTTCTCTTGCCACAGAACATTTCAGCATCAAAGCCTGGGGTTGGCAGCCACTCCCCAAACTTACCATCCATCCGTGGAAGCCACCGTGAAGGTAACAGCCGCCAGCATTGGGTCCCAACTTGCCTCCCCACTGCATGGCAGCCTGTGCTCACCCATCACTGGGCCTGCAAGATAAAGGAGAGGCAAGAACCTCCGTGTGTCCCTGTGCCACATCCCAGGTCGCTGTGTCAGACTAAGCCATTGACTGACCTCTTCCTAGATGCAGGTGGCCTTGTCACGGTGTCCATCGGGAGCTGCCGCTGAGCGCGTTGCTGCATGGCACGGGCTGTTTGCTGGTGATCGGAGCGTTCTGTATGCAACTAGTGAGTCCAGAGTAATTGCTGTGAGTGATAGCAGGAGAGCGTGTTAGTGCTCATTAGAGATAAATTGAGCTTCCTGCTGCGAGCAAAATAAAGAGGCATTTACCCAGACTGTCTTAGTGGCGGTGTTTACACAGAAACATCCACTTGCCTATGGGATTTTAGAGCTGCTTTTACCCATATCTCCAAGGACTGAGTGGATGGGTAAATGAGGACAGCCCAGAAACCCTGAGAAGGTGTGGTGTAGTCTATCTCTTCTGCCCATGTTTGAGGGAGCTTGTCGTGCTTGTCATTTAGAGGTGGCTCTAAATATAATCAGCCAACTGTGATGGAGAAGCTTTAACCACCAGAGGAATCTGGCATCAGCTTGGACTTTGGTTTAATCTCCTCCACTAACTCGGCCCCCTCAGGCTGGTTGCATGTTGTTGGACCTGCCGCCCCCCTTATTGGCCCAGCTGTGAGCATTGGGGTTGCTAATTCATGATTTTCACCCATCCCTGTTATGGTTTGAAGATATTTTTCCACAGCAGCCTGGTAGCAGGTAATTGGACAGATCAAAGAGCTCAAGAAATGGATTTAGTCAAATGTCGGATTATGTGATTAATCTGCCTTCCACATCACGTCTTTTCCCCAAGATAAATTCAAATTAGCACCTGTTGGAGAGCCTATTAGTCAATGTCTGGGCTCTGGTGCATTGGAATTCAAAGGCTTTCCATGTAACACAAGACAATTTCTCATTGTCTCAGAAGCCAGCAGCCACCTTCTTGATTTGTAATTAACAAAACCACTACCTAGTCACGAAGGCAGACATGTCCCCCCAGCCTGAACATGCTCTCCAGGATGTGGTGGCTGCATCTTTCCATCAGCCACATGTGTGATCCAGATAATTGGCTCTCAGAGTAGAAATTGCCCTCACAGAAGGGCTCTTTGAACAGCGTGACCCTAAACCAAATGATAAGGAATTTCATCATGGAGAAGTAAGGTGGTTGTGGGTGTGGTCACACCACCCCTGTGGCAGCTCAGGCTGCTAATGAACTTGTGCTGACACAGTTAGGACATGTTCCTAAACCCAGGCTCATTTAGGCGCAGCTGTATCAGGCACAGCTGAGGTTCTGCACAACTGAAACAGATGGAGCCAGTTTTGTTGACCCGGCTGATTTGTCCAGGCTGAGAACCAAATTTCTGGGAGCAATCCAAAGCCCAACTGCTACTAAGGCTGCAAAACAGGGGGGTAACTGCAGACTGGAGCAGACCCAAAGCAACTGGTTTTAAAGCTGGTGAGTACAGGCAACTTCCAATTTACATCTCATACTTTTTTTCCCTTGGGTTTTTTTTTTTGTGATTACGCTCCCCAGTGTTACTGCAGAGAGGTCTGGTCATGGCTTGGCAGCTGATGCAGCCAGCATCAAAGCTGATCCCAAAAGCACCAACACTGACCTGGATTGAGGGGTCAAAGTAGCTCCAGCAACTCAACGTGACTCAGCAGTGAGAAAGCCAACGCTGTTCTTAGATGTACCATCAGAGGAAGGACCAGGGCAAGGAGGTGACTTTAACCTCTGGGGATGTCTGTGCTGAGGCCAGCCACACACATTAGAGGGATGATAAAAAGTGAGCGAGTGCAAAAAAGAGCCATAAAAATGATTTGAGGATAGGAGAGGACACTTTGAAGTGAAGGATTTAAAAGCTTGATCTGTTTAGCTAATTGAGGAGACACTTGAAAGGCAAAGTGCTCACAACATAGAAGTGACAATGTGGAAAAACATCAAGTTCTGAAAGGCTCTTTAGTAAACAGAGCAATAAAAGGACCAGTGACCAGCAGCTGACGCCAGGCGTATTCAGAAAGGAAAAAAAGGTGAGGATCTTTACCAAGAAGGATAATACAGGAACAAGCACCTACGAAACTCTCAAATATTTCAAGGTACCCTTTTTTATCCTTGGTCGGGTGTGATTTCACCCGTCACAGTGCTCTCTGAAGCAGCCTTAGCTACAGCCTGCAATAGAAACCAGCCACCACATCATGGTCAGAGCATCCTCTACTCCCCAACGGGCTTTACAGAGAGAGATGTTTGTATTTCAACTCCAGCTAAGCCACCTCCTGCTCCAAGAGTCCACTCAGGCATACACACATTCTCCTGACCACTACTTGCAAGGGGAGGTTAAAAGATGAGTTAATCTTCTGTGGAATCTAAAAGAGCTGGGTAACCAAGAGGTTGTGCAGCAGTGACCTGGGGAGGCACCAAAATCATTTTTAGGGCTCTACAAGAAGATGATCTGAAGGCTGGAACCCCTCTCTGGTGAGGACAGGCTGAGAGAGCTAGGGTTGTTCAGCCTGGAGAAGAGAAGGCTCTGGGGACACCTTCTTGTGGCCTTCCTGTATCCAAAGGGGGCCTACAAGAAAGCTGGGGAGGGAGTTTTTAGAAGGGCTTGCAGTGATAGGACAAGGGGTGATGGCTTCAAATGCAGAGAGGGGAGATGTAGATAAGAAATCAGGGAGAAGTTCTTTCACTCTGAGAGTGGTGAAACACTGGAACAGATTGCCCAGGGAAGTCGTGGATGCTCCATCGCTGGATGTGATCAAGACCAGGTTGGATGGAACCTTGCACAACCTGGTCTAGTGGGATGTGTCCCTGCCCATGGCAGGGGAGTTGGAACCAGATGATCTTTAAGGTCCTTTCCCACCCAAACCAGTCTATGATTCTATGAGTCTGTGACTGAAAGCATTTACTTGCTGGCTTGTTTGAAGATGGATATGGTCAACGGACTGCCTCAGGCTATTCTCCTCTGCCAGGGGAGAACCAGATGCATCTTGATTTCCCAGTACAACCCTTTTGGCTGCCATGATGTCTTACAAATCACACACTATTAAAATACTTATGAATAATTATTATGTATCTGTCGTGTGACCAATGGAAAGGTGGAAGGGTTTAGCATAGATTGAGGATGGGGCCACAAGAAATGTTTGAGCAGGGTGGGGAGGAAGCTCTCTTGACAGCAGTCCTGGCCTATTCTTTAGACACAGGTTTGACTTTAAACCAGACAATCCACTGCGTGCACACAGAGACTGAGGGGAAAGAGATGGTCTCTGACAAAGTCCTTCTTCGCTCTCATCCCTTGTCAGTGTTAATAGGGCTCTTTTACAGTTATCTGCATCAGCTCATATCAATTGTTCTATTCTTCTGGCTCTTGGCACTGCTCCCAGATGCAGAGGTCATCTGAAGTCAGGTATATCCCAGCTGGCAATCAAATGTGCTATTAATTTGCAGAGATGCCTCTTGTTCTTTTTCCCACACAGCATCATCTGTGCAGTGGCCTGACAGTGCTCTAGAAGTTCTCAGTCACATACCCCAGGTCCCTGTTTATCCTGTCCCACCAGCCTGGCCTGGGCTGACACCAGATGCTGTCGTTGACTCAGCCCAGATGGCCATAAACCAAAAAAGCCGAGGACAAATGACTCCTAAGAGACAACAGATAAGGAAATTGGCCTGTCTGGTACAAAGACAGGGCAGGATCAAAGACCCATGGGCTGGAAAAGTAAACAGCTAGGCTTGCTCTACTTTGATCTCCAAGTGGAGCCAGGATTAGCCTTGAAAGCACCTTCCCTGAGGAGCCAATTCACCCTTTGGGCTACAACAGCAGAGCCAGAGGACTGAGTGAAGTGCTCACAGACCAGATGGGGATGGTTTCATCTCTGCAAATAGCCCCCTGATGACTTATCTCCAAGGATGGGCAGCAGAAGCGAAGACAATCTCTCTACTCTCCTTATGCCTTCAGGGTCAGAGATCTCAGCTCTGCACCCAGGGTTGCAGCTGGGCTATTTACCTAACCACCGTGTACTGGGAAGTAGCCCTGGAAATGGGGTCAGCACTCAGGTATCCCCATCAAGCCCCGAGCTGTTCCCAGGCAACTGCTGTGCTCCGAACATCTCTTTCCAGCTCTGCCAGGTAAATGTGTTGCTAGCATCAGTCAGATCCCCCTCCACTATGAGAGCACACCAGGATCATGATCACCAGGGGAGCCCTTCCTCCTAACATCTGTCAAGCAGCCATCCCCACCTTCTTGCTCTGAACTTCCTGAAGTTTTATTAGCACGTTATACATTATTAAATGAAATGCCTCCTGTGGACTAAGTCTATTATGTCTATACAGTTGCCTTTGTCAGCCCAGCCTGTAATTGCATCATTTGTTTGTGTGACAAGACCCACGTCCTATAAAGCCTCGAAGTCTGGCAGTAATTACAGCGCTGGCATTTAATTCAGCTTTAGAAGCATTCCATATGGCCCTTCGTTCATGTTCTCTTCCTAAGCTCCTCATCTAGTTTGGTCATCCCAAGTGGCCTTTGCATGATGTTCAAATACGTTGGGGCCTTTGGAACTTCCCCAGTATTCAAGGGCAGCTCAAGCATGAACATCACTGGGTGAGCAGCGTCCTCAGTTCTGCCTTGGGAGAGCCATGGGCAAGGCAGCCAAGTGCATTGAGCTCAGCAGATATTAACACCCTTGTCTAGC
This sequence comes from Todus mexicanus, assembly GCA_013389965.1. Classification (NCBI taxonomy): domain Eukaryota; kingdom Metazoa; phylum Chordata; class Aves; order Coraciiformes; family Todidae; genus Todus; species Todus mexicanus. Next base: position 17,778 of record WEIS01048399.1, read on the forward strand.
CACAGATGGTGGGATTCATTCCCTTCCTTTAGTGAATGCAAGCAAATGTCTCATGACATGCGCTACAAAACCCACAAGGGTCTGGTGCCCACCTGTTCAAATCAGGGACTTGACTAGGGCACGTATCATACCTCCCTGCAGGCTTCCTCCTAAACAACCAAGAACAGGCAGAGAGAGATACTCTGTGTCTGTCCTCATCACCCTTTGACGCAGGGCCAGGATGCACTTCCACACTTCAACCCTAGAAATTACACCCACCTTCTCATGTGAGGTACTGCCCACGCTGTCTCTCGGAGGGCTGGTGGAGCAGCCAGTGAGGTGCTGTGGGATGTGACTCCCAGATGTGACACAGATGGAGACTCCTGCCCAGGGAGGCTGGTGTGAGAGCAGGAACGTTTGGGTCTGCACGAGGAGGAGCAGCTCCTGTGTACACCCTGCTAAAGTCATCCCAGCTTCCCAGGTAAATATTCCAATTAGGTGACTAATTACCTCCACTTGTACCGACGTCCCTGGGTAGAGGCATCTCCACATGTTTACCACCAGCATCTTCTCCCAGGCCCAGTCTGAGCAGACCTCCCATCACTCACAGGCAGCCACCACCTGCGTGTTAGTGAATGACTTTCTGAGGAGAGGTAAACTACTCTATGTTCAGCAAGACACCTCAGACAGCAATTTATTTCTCATTATCTAATCATTTTCCTCCTATCTGCTGCTCCCTCCCAATAATAACATTACAGTAATTAATTGAAACACTTGTTAAGTTGACAGCGCACAATCGAAGTGTAGGCAATGTCATAACAATCTAGTTCCATAAAAAGCACACGGTGATGGCAGATGGGTAGCGGGCCAGGATTTCCAAAGACCATTTTGTCCAGATTTGTTCTGTTTCTGCTCTGACAAACTGCACGAACGCATCTAACTGACTAACACGCCAGGCTGCAGCTAACAAAACTCCAATTTCACTTCAACAATTATGCATTCGCTGTGTAATTTTCCAAGGCCCTTCACTGATGGGCCAGTGAATTAATGTAAGTTTGCAGAGGTCCAGATTTGCCTGTGAGTGTGGGCTCCAGACACCAACAAGGTACCCTTGTGAATTTAGGACCACCAAATTAGGAAATTGTAATTCGTAGTGGGCAAAAAAAGTCTGGAATCAGCAGCAATAAAGGTTTTGGTTCTTCTCAGGGCAGCTGGTGTTTTAAACTCTAAGGTTTTGGCCCTTGCCTGTGCCCTTTGCTGGAAGAGGAGGAGGGTGCATCACTGTTTGCTGCTCTGAGACCTTGCAGCCCCCAGTCCTGTTCAGTGCTTGCCCAAGACCAGATCATGTCTCGGGGCTAAAAAGAAATTCCTGCAGCTTCTGCAGCCCTGAGCAGTGAGTCAGAAAAAATCCTGGAAATTATTCCCATTCTGTATTTGGGTTACCCTAAATGGAAAGGTCTCCAGGGCTGTGGGGCGTATCTGCTGACCTGGACGAAACTTCCATCATTGCTATGAGCCACTTTTCCTTGTGTACCTTTCATCAAACCTCACACAATATTAACAAATACTCTTGAGTTTTCCACAGCAGTATTTTCACCAGTGAGATAAGAGTACCTGGAGTGGCTCTTCTCAGAGGCTGGAGGTGTTGCAGACACTGGAGCTACCACAGCTGACAGTTCCCCCCATCCCAGCTCCCACTTGACTCTTGGAAACATTGAGCCAAGCTCCTGAATGCGGGCTTGGGGATCTCAATTTCAGAATGAATGCTGCAAGAGTGTCCTAAAAGTGAACCTTAAACTTTGCGCACAGGCAAGGAGGGTTCAAAAACCTTTAGACAATCCATTTGTAGCCTCAGATGATCCTTCTGCACTACCAGGCGTGCTAGTAGTGATATTAGAAGAGCTGCTTATAACTCCATGAATATCTTCTACAGCCTAAAAGCTTTTAAAATGAGGTTCACAACCATTAACAAGGTAAATACATTTGGAGATTTGTTTGGGCAATTACAGCCATTTAAACAACAATGCATAACAATGGACATGAATCTAATAAGCCATTGCTAATTAAATGTATTAATGCCACTTGATAAAACAAAAGCATCTAGTGGGTACGTTAGAGTTAGTCCTGTTCTGTAAATAACGGAGCAGTGAGACCCACAGAATTTACATCGCTGGGCGCTGCCAGTGCCTGATAATAGCTGCCATTTGCCCCAGTAGAACCCATCTACTGACTACCAACCAGGTTCTCCTTTGATGTGTCTACTCTACATTTTCCTTTGCCCTAGGAGAGACAGTTGCAGTAGAATGGAGCTGATTAACCCCCAAATGTGGGACACCGTTACAAAGCACTTGTGAAGAACTTCACTTTGAAATGTGCTCTTCTGCCAATTATAATTTGCAGCCGGTGCAACACTCCCAGGCTATGGAAAAGCCATTTCTCTGTCCTGGGAGAGTTCATTCAATTTTTCCCCTAATATTAAGCGTTCAAGAGCACCATTTACCTTCTTTCACTTTCATCCCTTTGGAAAATGTCACCAGTCTGGAGTTAGCTAATTGGTCACAAACCTTTTGAGGAGCCAGGCCCAAAGCAGCTCCACAGGGTGCTGTGAAGTGTCAGCAGCCGCAGAGAAACACAGAAAGGACGAGAACTAGTCTGGGCTCCGCTGGGCATCCAGGATACGACCTTGCATGTGAAATCATAGGTTGCAGGATCTGGCTGCTCCCCATCTCTGGGGGAGCACGTACACCAGTCTGGCTGGTGG
>WEIS01048399.1:20918-32651 GCA_013389965.1 Todus mexicanus
TATAAATATCTCCCCACTACCCTGCCTGCCCAACTGGTGAATTATGCAGGAAGATATATATAATAAAACAATCGGATCCATTTTGTTGTCAACATCCCATTCTTCTTCACCTGGCAAGAGAACAGCCCAGGCTGTTGCTCTGGAAAGAGCAAGCAGTGCCTGGGGAATTACTGAACTTATCCTTTCCTGTAGGTATGGGACATGTTGGAGCAGGGAGAAGCCCTAGTATGCTAGAAAAAGGAAGAGGGGTTTTAAAAGAGAAGCAGTATGTAGTTTAGGAGAGTCCCAGTCTCAAAAATGGCAGGAAATTCTACATACAGAGCACCAAGAAGCTTGTGGGAAAAGAAGCACTGAATAAACACCAAAGAAGGACTAACCCAACAGTGCTGTCTAGAGCACAATGCATTTACTATACATTCTGGTCCTGCTTTTATGTGTTTAATTCAGCAGTGCTCTGTTCATGTGATTAAACCTCCTGCATGGTGAAATACACGGGAGAATTTAATGCACCCAACTTTGCGAAGCCGTGGCAAGTGACCACTTTAGATTAGATATCTAATTGGCAAGGTTTCATTTAAATTGGAGGGATTTAATTTGATAGCATACCTTTCCCTAGCTAACAGACCCTTCTAGCCAGACACTCATTATGTGGGGTAGTCTACAGATTCTGTTATCTCATTTATAGGTTAAGAGCATTTTAAAATAGGAAGCTTAAGACAACTCTCTCCATTGTATTAGCTCTTTGCAGATGTCTTCGCTAAGCCATAACTAGTTTCTTCATCATTAATTTTTTTTGAAGCTGTGCATTAGAGACACTGCCTGGCAATTAAACAAAGTTCTTACCAGAAAGTTTTCCCACCCTACCTTCATGCAGAAGTTCATCGTTCTTCAGGACTGCAAGACAACGATTTTGCATCTCCTTGCTCCTGCAGGAAGACAGCTGCTGTGTGGCTCAGACCAAGAGAGGTACTGTGGATTTCCTGTAAAACTTGAGGACATTACCCTCCTACATTGCTCTGGGTAGCAGAACAATACGCTGTGGAATGTTGGTACGCTGGGATGGCAGAGAGTTGATCATGTCTCCATCGGTGTGTGCTGAGCTACTCACTGCATTTCTTCACAGTGAGTGCATGGAAATGAGTCCCAGATCTGACCCCTCTTTGGTAGCCAGTGCAGGATAAGATGGAAGGACCAAGTTCCTCATGGAGTACCAGGGCAGCTCGATGTGACTCACAGACCTGGAGGTCTCTCCATGCTGTGGGCTCCACCCTAAGAACCCCATGGCTCTCTGGAACTTGCATAGTGAGGGGTGGGAGGATACTGGGTACCCAGCCAGGGTAGAGAAACAGCAGATATTAGACAGAGGCATGGTCCTGTGCTGTGCAGCAAAGCACCACAGACTGCGCAGAGAGCCCAGGACAGCTCCATTTCCCCAAGCAACCAACAAAACTACCTTCCTACGTCTCCCAGCTCCCAAGCACTCAGCTTCTGCAGTCCAGAGCAATTCTCTGAGCATCTGGCTCGTGACGATAACGCCCACCCCAGGCATCCCTCTCTGTGCTTTGCGCTCTAGAAACACATCAGTTCTCACCCACTCCAGTCACCATTATAGAAGGAACTCCCCAACGGGCTGTGTTTGTCCCACCCAACTCCATATAGCGAGTAAACGTGTGACATGGGCCTCCAGGCAACTTCTAGAGACCAATCCAGGAATAACGGTATTTATTAGTAACTTTCTATCACAAAATATTCTTCTCAAATAACCCCTATGCTGTATTTTTACTGTTGATTACAGTAGACACACTGGATATTAACATCATTTTCAGTTTTCCTAAAATTCAAGACCATTAGCAAGGAATAGTTTATATCCACAATACCTGATCTTCCAGCTTGCAACATCATACATATGACAAAGAAACAAGTACAGAAAAGAATAAGATCTGAAGAATTTCCCAGGTCACTGGACTAAGGCATTTGGAGAACACCACTGACTTTGAAAGTATTTTGAATCATGAAAGGGAAATAAACATTAAATTCAGATTTGAGCTTAGAACTCCCTGGGTGTGGAAGATCTGACTGTGGCTTGGGATCTTCCAGTGCTCCAGTGTTGGAATTACAGCATATTGACTTACAGCAGTTAGGAATCTGGTCCTTGTGTTCCTCTGCACCTCTGCCACCTCCTTGCAGGTTCTATTTAGGCTCTGTGCCCAAGACTCGGACAGATGGAGCTTGGTTTCCATCTCAGGATATTATTTTTTAAGTAGCCTGAGAGAGACATCGTTAGGGATTTGCAAATAAGGTGCGCTGCTGGTGAGCCTAGGTCTGTAGCAGCAATGCTACACCAGCAAGCACCCACTTGGAAGGATTTTCTCTAGTTTTTAAGTTGAATGTCCACACGTAAGTTGGCCCTCGTTGGCGTGTTTTGTACACAGGACATGGGTACATACTACCAGTGTCTTGTTTGTCGGTGGGAATGGCTTTGATGAAAATGACGGGCATGGCTGGGGTTAGTTCCTTGAGCCTGGCATCTGTGATTATCCCAGTCTACAAAGGAAAGAAGACAAAATCTTAGTTAAGTTTTTCAAGATATCCATCAGGTCTACCTTAATATGTGTGATCCTCTGTAATGTTTATACAAGCTGGTCTTACTGGGCAAGTGCAAACATCGTTCCTGAGATCAAGGGAGTGGATGAGTCTGAGATAAAGAGGGTCTGGATCAAACACCCACCCTGTTTCATCAGAAGCTCCCCCCAAGTGCAGTTTATTCCCAGGATACAGATGCCTGCTCTCATCAGATGCTCAAGCCCCCTTCTGCCAGAGCAGGACTTTGTGGGGGGGAAATCTTCCTGACTATGTCCAGCCTCATCTCTCTCTGACAATAAAATGTCCCACACATCAATCAGCTCCCAGGCAAGCCTGCAAAATTGCTTAATGGAGGCTAGAGAGACTGAATGAAAACAAATGTAGAAATGGAAATAAAACTTGTCAGTGCTAAAGAAATTGCCTCTTGCTGCAGCTTAGCTTCACATATCATTATTATTTCAAATGCTCTCCGATCAGAGTTGTGGGATGAGATTCAACCTCTCTAGTAGTTTATTTAGTTCTGCAAATGAGTGAAGAAGAATAATCCCCCTCGGAACACACCTCGGTTTAATTGTACTAATGCCATCTGTTATACTAAGCTATGATAAATCCAACTCTGCTTCAGGATTTTGTATTTCCAACGTGCTGAACAAACATTAAATAATTCTTGTAATACCTTGCAAAGAAGCTATTTATCAAACACTATTATGCGCTCTTTTTAAATCCACATCTTTCATTTCTGAGGCTGGATTTTGATCAGATCTCTCTTTTTTCTTTTTTCTTTTTTTTTTTTTTACTGCTAACATTTTTTCAAATCAAATTTCCAAGATATACTCAACCTATTTGTGGGTTAACAGGAGTCGAAACCTTCCCAAGGTATCGCTATGGGACATATCATTTTGTTATGTCTGGGCTGATTTGCATTTGCATTTTTTACCGCTCTCATCATCAGAAATTAATTCTACTTCCAGAAGCAATTTTCCCTAACTACTGGCACAGCACACCTGGTAAAAAGCCACTGCTCTGTCCTCAGAGAGCTCAGGCCTCAGATCCTAAATAATTCCTCACTTCTGCTTCTCCCAGCTTTTCAACAGGTGATTGGAAGAGTGGACATATTATGCTGCCATGTATTGATGGGTCTAAAGACACAAACCAGCTCTCCAAAGCCAGTGATGCAAATAGATGGGCCTCAAAACAAACCCAGTAAGCAAACATCCTCCCACTCAACTGTGTTTTGAGCTGTAACCAGCACAGGCGCACCCACACCACAGTGAATTAAGGGTCAGTTGGCTTAAAGACCTTCAACACGGCTTGGTTGTCTTTCAGACCTGTTTGTAGGGAAGAAGGGCTGATGATCTGCCCAACAGTGTAGCCAGTAGGGAACATCCTGTCAAGGTGGTCCAGAACTCGCTCAAGTTTGTGGCTTCAATCGGACATGGGGAATTAAAAAAAGTGCCATCCATGGAGCACACAGTGGAGAAGACCTAACGATGTGCTGTCCGGTAAAGCCAAGTACGAGAGGAATTTTTATCACTGGGTAGTTTAAGAGTTGAGATGCAAATGGAAAATGGTTTGCCAAGCTACTGAGTTTTCAAACCAACCATAAATAAGAGCCTGGCTGTTCACAGCACAATTTGCAAGTGTCCTCTCCATGGCTGTGTTGTAGATTGATCACTGGAGACCTCAGCTTGAGTCATGTCCTGCTCTCTCTCTCATAGCTCACAGATACATGGTCATTACTGACAGTTGACATCTGCAGGAAAAGGCTTCATATGAGTCCCAGCTCAGCCAGCTGGGAAAAATTCCAATCTCTGATGCACAAGATCTCTAGATGATCCTGCTCTGGCAGAGAGGTTGGACTAGAGGATCTTTCAAGGTCCCTTCCAACCCCTAACATTGATTCTGTGATTCTGTGAGATGTGATGTACCTGGTGCCCCTGTGGAAGAACATGGCAAGCTGTGCTTTTGGGATTGCAGCACCAGGACTGGGCTGTGCCAGGGCTGGGTTGCAAACTGATGTTGTTTTCATCTGCATTCGCTGCTGGGAGCATCTCAGATAAAAATGAGCGGTGTGCAACTGTTCCCAAAGTCATCGAGCTGCTTGAACCATCAAATAAATGTGACTAAATTGCTGCCCAGACCTGTCCTTCTAAGCCCCTCTGCTGGTTTAAGATTGGGGCTTCACATAGGACTAGCTTTAAGAAATACACAGAAATCATAGGAGGTGTGAGACCCTCAGCCCGCTGTGCACCAACTGCTTTGTAATGAACCTTTTATAAATTTAAGACACCCAAGGGCAAACATAAAAGTTTAAATAAATAGAAAAATGTGAGCAGGAGAACATAGAGAGACTTTGTCCTTTTTTTGAGGAACAATCTAAGTGTGAAATACTCTCTTAAAAGTGGAGGTGGTTCCCCAGACAACTTCTAAACATGACCTGTTGTTCTTATCAGAGAATTCATTTGGAAGGAGCATATAGCCCAAAAGAAATGTGCACCTGTTTCAGAAATGCTCCATCCATTAATATATACTGGTGCTCACTGGATTAAAGGTAAAATGAATAGTTCCACCAGGTGGAAATGATACTCCAGTGTGATCAGCAATACATGAAAATATTCTTTCCCTTTCTGAAATAAATTGAAGCATGATATCCGGAAATTATGAATGGTTCTGTAAACGTACTTGCTCAGTATCTTTCAATCACAAGGAAAACGTAACCAGAAAAACACATTAATGAAACTCTGGATGGACTCTGAAGACAAATCTCACTGCTGAAGGCAATCACCCACACAGGTTACTGGAGGGAGGCAGAGGGGAGAAGCCATGATTCTCCCAAAAGATTTCTGGCTTTGTACCACCCAAACTTCTCACTCGTCACTTCCACTACCACCTGGGGATGGGTAAATTCTAGGCAGAACTCTGCCATTTCAATCGTTACATTTTCTAGTAATGGTGGTAATGATGGTAAAGGAAAACAACAGCAGTCACTGGAATTTGTTTTTAGTGGAGTATTTGATATGCAACACCAGGAATTTTCAAAACCTGCTCTGTCCTCTTGTGTCTGGCTAATTCGTATCAGCTTAAAACATCAGTTGTTGGGGCAACTGGAAGGCAGAGCTCCCTGCAGGGAGGGGTTGTGATCTCCAAGAGCTGCAAGGGGGGTTGTGTAGCAACCACACCAAAAGCTTAGGTAAGGGAATAGGCTGGGAGCTGTAAGACCAGGCCTTGGGAAACGGACTGGGCTGGTCTCTGTTCTGCTACTCTGACATCTGCTATTAGCAGAGCCAAAACCATGGAAACAGGAGATGTGACCTTATACCCACGTGAGATCTTGACTGCAACCTTCTGACAGAGTCTTTGCCAATGTTCCTGACTGTCTCTGGCTTTCCACACCTCATGCTCGCTTCAACCCATTTCCAGAGAGAAAACAGCTTGGAGCATTGACCTTCCTAAGGATTTTGGGTTAAAAAAAAGAAAAAAAAAGCAGCACTGGATGTCCTTCAGGCAGTGGGTTCAAAGCTTTGCCTCATTTCCTACCCTTCATGGAAAACTATTGCAGAAAGGAAGATGAAAAATAAGTGGAGTATTAGATCTGAATGGCGAGGTCAGGCTGCGATACAGTATGTAACAGTCACAGCCTCTCTCCCCAGCATCCTACCACCAAGCCCAGCAACAGATAAAGGAGGATCTTCAAGGTTAAGACTTTAAAGAGCTTCCTCTGAAATAAAAGCCTCTTCTTGCGAGAGGGTAAACTTGACACAGATAAGTAAGTTCTGGGTGACCCACTTTGATCAGCCTTCGCTCTCTCACAGATCACTGGCAGCAGGAGCATCACACTGGCTGCCCAGAGTAAGAGCTGCATGAATCACTGTCATTTAATTCTCACATGCAGCACAAATTGGGAGTTGTGGTCCCAGGGGCCAGGCAGCTCAGAGGACCAAGCCCACTGGGGATTTGTCAGCCTAATGGCTCTTGCTCTGCAGACTCTCTCCTAACAGCTGACAACTGTCAGAAGGAATGACAGGGACAATTGTGCTCCTCTGGGATGCTGCTCTGGGAGGTGTGCTGGGAGAGGAGCACTGACAGCTACACAGGGAGGGAACAACAAGTGTTTGAGCTATGAGCTTCCCTTCAACTGTCCAGTTGGTGGGTATGGTTCTTATCATGGGTGCCCTGAGGCTGGCTATGCTACAGCTGAAAGGCGTTGGGTCACATCCAGAAGGGGAAAGAAGAAAAGCAAGGGCCACCCACACTGTTTTGTTTGTCCAGGATCAGCCTCTGCCCTACCCCACATTCTGAATCATCACATGACCATGAGTCATCACCATGAGTCCACACTGACCATCCATGGTTTCTGTCTCAACACAGAAGCCTTGGTGAGCATACCTGTGCATCCCAGCGCGCACCCTCCATGAACAAACCGTGGACATACACCCCTTCCCGAGGAGGACTAGCAAAATCTTCTCGGTTCTTTTTTGTCACATCGCACTGCAAGGTCATCTTGTCCAAAGGCCACTGGTTCTTGCGGGCTGCGGACTGCATGATGGCTGTCAGGAAAGACTGGGGATTGAAGAACCCAGCAAGCCACACTGCGGAGGGTAAGGAAAAGTCTCCTGTCCAGGCCTCCAGCTCCTTGATGCGAGTAAGGAGGTCAGCAAACCACGCGCCCAGGCTGGCCGTGGAAGGGTAAGCCTTCTTTATCCAGGACTCAGGCACCGTGTCCAAGAAGAGGGCATTCTGCAAGTTCTCCATGTCACTTGTCATGGTCAGTTCTCCCTGAGTGAGAAAGGGTATAATTAGCATTGACAACTGTTTAGTCTGAACAAAGCCTGTTTGAAAGCAGAAGCTGAGCTAGGAAGTGTTGAAGAACTTAACACCCTACTCAGTCACTAGTGTTCACATACTGTGCATTTCTTCATGAGTTTTGATGTTTCATAACTCCCTTCTATTCCATATTCCTGCATCTTCATCTTCCCTACTGTAAAGATACTATTTGGAGGAAAAGCTCTTTGACAGAGTGACAGTGAACATGGGTGTCCCTTAGTTGTCCCAGTGTTGATTCTCTTTTCTCACATTGACTGAAGATCTTTATAAGGCAAATGTTCAGAGGTGCAAAGTGGTTCTCACTCACTTCCAGGGCAGAATACTGGAGTCTCTAATGATCTACTCCCAAAACTGTCTGAAAGTTTGTTATGTCAAATCCTCTCCTTCTCCCTCTCCTCTCTTTCTCCTTCCCTCCTTTATTACTTTGCAGTTCAAGTCTTTCTTTCTGACTTCACGTGTTGTCTGCAAATGTTACAACAGTTTCTTTCACAGTAGGGAAACACACAACAAATTAAGATATGGTTCAGTCAAGTGAGATGCAAAGGGAAGTTTTACTTTTCCTTTATCCAGTAATTAACTATTTTTAAAGCTTTCAGAAACCTATATCAGTTTCACCCAGGCAGTAAAAGACTGAAATGACATTAAATTTAAGAGATGCCTGGATCTGATCCTGGTGGACAAGCAGCTGACCATGAACAGCAATGTGCCTCTGAAGCAAAGAAGACCACCTGTGTCCTGGGCTGCACGAGGAGGAGCATTTCCAGCCGCTAACAGCAGCACTCTGCTCAGTGCTAGTGAGGCCACATCTGGCAAGCTCGGTCTAGTGTTGGGATTGTTCAGCCTCAAGAAGAAATCTAGGGGGAGATCTTTTCAATACCTTTACATATCTGATGGTAGGAAGTAGTGAAGATGAAGCCAGATGCTTCTCGGTAGCATCCAGTGACAGGACAAGAGGCAACAGGAACAACTTGAAATACAGGATATTCAGTTGAAATATAAGCTCAAACCTTATTACTGTGAGGGTGGTTGAACACTGGAACAGGTTCCCAGAGAGGCTGTGGAATCTGCATCCTCAGAAATTATCAGGGAATGGTTCTGGGCAACCTGCTCTACCTGACCCTGCGCTGAGCACAGGGTTGGACTAGATGATCTCCAGAATAACTCATCTGTGATCCTGTGACACTGAAGCCAAGCAAAGAGAAATACTTGCAGATACAGGCTCAGCTTCTACCAGCGCGTAATGCCCTTCGTAATGTAAATCTTTGTATGCCCCGTGCTGAGGTGCGGGGGTCCAACACACCACAGCAGTTTGGAGACTTAGAGCTGATGTTGATCACTGGTTTGCATTATAAATACTTATTTCTTCTTCCCCCTTATCATTTTGCCAAAATTTATCTGATTTACAATTTCTTTTTGCCTCAGGCTGAGCATTTTTGGAAAGATTAACCGCAATCACTTGAGCCATTGCTGAGAATGAGGGTGAGGGAATTGGGTCAGTCTATTCACATTAAAAAATTCCAACTGTTCATTCACAGGACTTCAGTGCCTCCAGCCATAAGGTCAGCAGAGGTGCCCTTTACTGAGGCCACAAAAATCTATAAAGCTTTAGCAAAAGTTGAAATTTGCTCAAAGCAACCTCACCACACGTTTAAGCAATGCTTGTCAGAGTCCAGCAGTTAAAAATCTTTGCAGTTTATTCCCATGCTGACCATGCCCCACAGAGCTCTGATCTGCAGATCACATTGACAGGCTACAGCACGAGAAGATCACAGTCCGACATTCAACCAGACCATGGGAGAGCAATAAAAGTGTCCTTCTTGGTGGCATCTGGCAGTAACAAGTGGAAGCAGGCTCAGTATTGAGAGATCAAGACCGAGGGCCAACCAGCACGCCGGTGCTCTTGGGTTAGCAAGTGTTTTCTCAAAGGAAGGACATTGCAAAAGAATCAGAGACTGCCGAGCTTCGAAGACAGCTCGTGATCGGAACAGAAATGCTCTGAGCTAATCAAGCTGTTGCAAATACAACAGTCAGAGCTCCTGGTTGAGGCTTAAATGAAGGGCTTGAGTGCTTGTCTGCCCCATACTCTGTGTCCTATCAAAGGGAGGAAGGGTGTCAGCTGAGCTCAGGCACCAGAAAAGTCCCCTCTGACACTTCTGGCTTTTTAGTACTCGACTTATGACCCTCATCTTTTTTTTGTGTGTTTGTCTTTCCTGGTAGAAGTTTCTCAACATGCACAATAAAATTCAATTTTTCTGGCAATAAGCAAGGGCAGTACATCAAGGGGATGTGTCTTGATAGTCAAAATGGTTGGACCTCCTCAGGACGCATTTGCCACAGCTTTGGTATTCAGTAACTTCTGTTGGCACACAAACTATGAGGTATCTTTGTGCTTNCCTTCAGGCAGTGGGTTCAAAGCTTTGCCTCATTTCCTACCCTTCATGGAAAACTATTGCAGAAAGGAAGATGAAAAATAAGTGGAGTATTAGATCTGAATGGCGAGGTCAGGCTGCGATACAGTATGTAACAGTCACAGCCTCTCTCCCCAGCATCCTACCACCAAGCCCAGCAACAGATAAAGGAGGATCTTCAAGGTTAAGACTTTAAAGAGCTTCCTCTGAAATAAAAGCCTCTTCTTGCGAGAGGGTAAACTTGACACAGATAAGTAAGTTCTGGGTGACCCACTTTGATCAGCCTTCGCTCTCTCACAGATCACTGGCAGCAGGAGCATCACACTGGCTGCCCAGAGTAAGAGCTGCATGAATCACTGTCATTTAATTCTCACATGCAGCACAAATTGGGAGTTGTGGTCCCAGGGGCCAGGCAGCTCAGAGGACCAAGCCCACTGGGGATTTGTCAGCCTAATGGCTCTTGCTCTGCAGACTCTCTCCTAACAGCTGACAACTGTCAGAAGGAATGACAGGGACAATTGTGCTCCTCTGGGATGCTGCTCTGGGAGGTGTGCTGGGAGAGGAGCACTGACAGCTACACAGGGAGGGAACAACAAGTGTTTGAGCTATGAGCTTCCCTTCAACTGTCCAGTTGGTGGGTATGGTTCTTATCATGGGTGCCCTGAGGCTGGCTATGCTACAGCTGAAAGGCGTTGGGTCACATCCAGAAGGGGAAAGAAGAAAAGCAAGGGCCACCCACACTGCTTTGTTTGTCCAGGATCAGCCTCTGCCCTACCCCACATTCTGAATCATCACATGACCATGAGTCATCACCATGAGTCCACACTGACCATCCATGGTTTCTGTCTCAACACAGAAGCCTTGGTGAGCATACCTGTGCATCCCAGCGCGCACCCTCCATGAACAAACCGTGGACATACACCCCTTCCCGAGGAGGACTAGCAAAATCTTCTCGGTTCTTTTTTGTCACATCGCACTGCAAGGTCATCTTGTCCAAAGGCCACTGGTTCTTGCGGGCTGCAGACTGCATGATGGCTGTCAGGAAAGACTGGGGATTGAAGAACCCAGCAAGCCACACTGCGGAGGGTAAGGAAAAGTCTCCTGTCCAGGCCTCCAGCTCCTTGATGCGAGTAAGGAGGTCAGCAAACCACGCGCCCAGGCTGGCCGTGGAAGGGTAAGCCTTCTTTATCCAGGACTCAGGCACCGTGTCCAAGAAGAGGGCATTCTGCAAGTTCTCCATGTCACTTGTCATGGTCAGTTCTCCCTGAGTGAGAAAGGGTATAATTAGCATTGACAACTGTTTAATCTGAACAAAGCCTGTTTGAAAGCAGAAGCTGAGCTAGGAAGTGTTGAAGAACTTAACACCCTACTCAGTCACTAGTGTTCACATACTGTGCATTTCTTCATGAGTTTTGATGTTTCATAACTCCCTTCTATTCCATATTCCTGCATCTTCATCTTCCCTACTGTAAAGATACTATTTGGAGGAAAAGCTCTTTGACAGAGTGACAGTGAACATGGGTGTCCCTTAGTTGTCCCAGTGTTGATTCTCTTTTCTCACATTGACTGAAGATCTTTATAAGGCAAATGTTCAGAGGTGCAAAGTGGTTCTCACTCACTTCCAGGGCAGAATACTGGAGTCTCTAATGATCTACTCCCAAAACTGTCTGAAAGTTTGTTATGTCAAATCCTCTCCTTCTCCCTCTCTTCTCTTTCTCCTTCCCTCCTTTATTACTTTGCAGTGCAAGTCTTTCTTTCTGACTTCACGTGTTGTCTGCAAATGTTACAACAGTTTCTTTCACAGTAGGGAAACACACAACAAATTAAGATATGGTTCAGTCAAGTGAGATGCAAAGGGAAGTTTTACTTTTCCTTTATCCAGTAATTAACTATTTTTAAAGCTTTCAGAAACCTATAT
>WEIS01048399.1:33325-74992 GCA_013389965.1 Todus mexicanus
AAATGCTCTGAGCTAATCAAGCTGTTGCAAATACAACAGTCAGAGCTCCTGGTTGAGGCTTAAATGAAGGGCTTGAGTGCTTGTCTGCCCCATACTCTGTGTCCTATCAAAGGGAGGAAGGGTGTCAGCTGAACTCAGGCACCAGAAAAGTCCCCTCTGACACTTCTGGCTTTTTAGTACTCGACTTATGACCCTCATCTTTTTTTTTGTGTTTGTCTTTCCTGGTAGAAGTTTCTCAACATCCACAATAAAATTCAATTTTTCTGGCAATAAGCACGGGCAGTACATCAAGGGGATGTGTCTTGATAGTCAAAATGGTTGGACCTCCTCAGGACGCAGTTGCCACAGCTTTGGTATTCAATAACTTCTGTTGGCACACAAACTATGAGGTATCTTTGTGCTCCCCTCTTCGTTCATAGCACATAGGTCATCATCTCCCATTTCAGGAGACCTCAGACACTGAGAGGAACTATTCAATGGGCTGATCTCTGGCTAAAGCCATGGCAAGACCACGAAGGAAGGAAAAAAAAGTCTAAAGGCCAAAGTACTGCACTGGTCACAGTGGGAAACTGAGAACCAAAGGGCCTTCTAATAGTGACAGATGTATTCTGCACTCCTGGAAAGGTTTTAAAGTGGGCAAAAATATTGCAAAATGCGTGCAAGCAGCTAAATTGATTTAAAGACACAACCCTCATGATCATATATCATGTCTAGTTTTACTTTCAAGAAACAAATGAATTAGCAAATGTAATTCTCAGGAAGGCACAGGAAAAGCAATTTTGAAAGCCTGCACACTGAAGCATACTTGTTGGAATCTCCCGTGAGAGTTCAAAGCATCTATAGCAGCTATCTCATACAGTTGTCCAAACACAATCATGCATAAATTTGCATTTCAGATGCTGAACACTAAAGTATGTCAGGAATGATTCAAGTTACTTTTTTTTTTCTCTTTTTTTTTTTTTTTTTCCAAAGTGCTGGGAGTGATTTTCATTAAAGACACCCTTGAAGGAAATCCTAATCAGCCCACAGGCATTCCCTCAAGATGAGCAGGCCATTGTCACAAATTGTTTTCTCAGTTAAGGTTATTTTCACTCTAGGCAGTCAAACACTCAGCTACCCTTAGCGAATGTGGTCTGACTCCATTCTTTTATAATATTTATTATCCTCATTTTGAAGGCTAGTCCTTCACTGGAGTTGCAAAATGGAGAATCTGCTTGCAAAACTTGCACTGGGTACAACATTAACATGCAAGGGTTTCAGCCCAGCCTCTGGTCTCACCGAAGTCATCCAGAACAAAGGGCTTGGGAAGGCAACACGCCAGTTATTTTTGATGGCTACCAGTCTATTGCAATTTTTCTTCCTCTTAATGGGATGTCTCCTATTTTTGGACCAAACAATCACTTTCTGCTACACAGACACAATGAATTATTCAAAAATTCAAATGAGGCATGACATTTCCAAATCGCCTTCTTTTAGTAGATAGTCAGTTAAAAACAATCAGACTTGCTTCCTTTGTGTTTTATTTATTCTCTCCTGAGATCTGTGGCCCCTGTTATGTAAACTCTCCTCCTCTGAGTGCTTTCAGTAAAGAGCCCCAATCCTAGAGATGAACGTGCATTAACAACTTCTCACATGAGTTGCTCTCAGAAGGAACAATTAAAGAATGACTTCTCTCCCAAACTGAGCATGAGGCCCAGCTTGGCCTACAGAAAGAGCTAACCAAGGGTCCCTTGCCCATTATGTGGTACCTGAATGGGAAGAGCCTGTTGGGAGATGCTGGGCAGCAGTGTGGGTCATGCCCAGCATCCAGCTCAGCTCTGTAGGATCCCACAGGCAGTCTTTGCTTGCAGGCACAGAAGAATTGCCTGCTGGTGATATCTCAAACCCTTCAAGTGTGTCTCTTCAGCAAACACGAGATGAAGAACTGCTAACACAGATAGTGCTACTCATCTGCTCTTCAGCAGTCCTTAAATCCTGGCTCTAGGGTGTCTCTGAATCACATCAATCATACTGCGGCTGCTGGGACCACCCTATGTAGTTACTGGAGGTGTCTTTTCTGCAGATACCCTCTCACTTCCCTGTCATGATTTGTGGCAGAGATGTGGGGAGAAAATTGCACCCTCTATTATTGCCTGATTTCTGTGTTTTATTTTGTCTGTGGTTTATTTAAGCCCGTGCAGCCACTCATTCCCCCTACCAATATTAAATAGTTTATTCTTCACCACATTAAATTTAATTGCTACACATTGTCCCCGTTACAATTATATCTTGTTTCATGCTCCGGGATTGAAACATTAAATCACTTCTGTTTACCTGTCTCAGGAAACAGAGTTTTCAATTCCACTGCCCTATGTTAGAAAAGAAAGGAAATCTGTTGATAATAATTGACTACATAAATACCAGCCCATTTTAAAATGGATTGTACATACTGGGCCACCATGAAGTATATAGGATGGGTGTCTCTCTTTAATCAGGAAAATAAGCAGCAGTGATGAAGGCAAGAACTGTCTGAGCTAGCACAGACCTAAGCTGCTGGGGTCACGGGGTGCAGAAGAGTCTTTTGGGGTGACAGGGTGAAGGGCAAGTGTTGCTACAGGGCTGGCTAAGCAGGGTCCTCACTCACTTGCAGTGCAGCCTGATCTAGGCTGGTCTGTCCCCAGTCAATAGCCTTTTATATTTTATCCCACCAACTGCCTGGGAGGGGATTCAGCAGATGACTTCCCCTACCAGTGGATGCAGCCTCAAAGTGCAGCCCTCTCATATATCCTGCTGAACCTAGGAATTTGCAACGTACCTGGTGTGTCCTGCCAGCAGCCCCAGAGCTCATCACTGTTCTCCATAAGCAATGGCCAAAGCCACCCCTGAGAGGGATACAGACATCACCTTCCTGGAGCAGAGTCTAGTTTCTTACCAGGGTGGAGAAGCAACTGCAGGTGGAGCAATCACAGACAGTATCTCCATAGGAAAGGTCTGCTCCTGACCCTCCTCCATTAGCAAGTGACTCACACCCAGGAAGGGGAGCTGCATCTCTTCCAAAGCTCTGGACCTTTAAGGCTTTTTCTCTTATAGCTCTGGCCACTTTGTGTCCTTACACATCAGCAATCATCTCCTTTGATTTCAGCTCAGCTTGTACCTTTAATGAGATGTTGCTACAAGCTCCCCTTGGTACCTGGGCATTTTGTGAAAAGATGTGATTTTTTGGCTTACCTTTAAATAGGCTACAGCTCAATTTCTGAGTGACCTATTGTTGCTGTGCTATAATATCAGGTGGACAGAAGCGCCTGGTCTCTATTCCATTGCTAGATATGTCTTTAACCTCTCCCAGTGCCTGCGCTCATGGCCTGTGGACAACGTGCCATTTGAAATCCATCTGTGAACCTTTCCCCGTGGAGTCAAGTGGGTTTTGCAGCCAGCAGTGCTGAATGCAGAGTGTAACCCCTTGTATTCCCTGAGTATCTTATTCATTCACCTAGATTTTTACAGTTGCCAGCATCCCAAGGTCCTACCTTCAGCCCTAGATCCAGTTCCTGGAGAGAGTGCTTTATTTCGCTGGTGAGGACGTTCATGCGCTCACACTCCTGGAAGGCGACCACAGCGTACGGCGTCCTCTCCTCCACCTTTGCCATCAGTTCTGCTATGTTAAACTCATCCGTCAATTTTTCTAACATCTCTTCCAGAAGAGCCTTCACCTGTGTGCCAAAGGGAAAAGAGAGAGGGATGTTCATGACTGACCCACTGAGCTTCCTTAGCTGACAGCTGCCTGAGCACGGTATGAAAACTCCATCTGCCAGTTAGTGCCTCTGAAACGATCAGTGTCAGCTGCACCGGGCATTGCACCTTTCAAAGAGCTTGCCCCAGCCTATTAAAATTCAAATGCTTATGAAAGTTAATGTCAGATGAGAAGCTTTCAAAGTGATGGTTTATAAATGTCACTATGACATGTAGCAGTCTCCTTTCTTCTTGGGTCTCGAGCCTGTTTTCTCACTTCCCCTAAGGTCGGATTCAATGCACGAAGACGGATGGGGCTATAGCTTCATCTGAGCCTCAGGACAACTGAGCTTATGAGCTGGTTTTCTGTGGTGTATTGATAGAGAGGGGTGATTATATAAAATGTAATTTTAGGCTGAATTTGGCCTTCTGAACAAAGCTGTGGAAGAAAAGCATAATGAAACCATATTATTTTCTGGTCACCATCACAGCTTGATTTGGAAACACCGTTTTCTATCTCTAAATACTGAACAGGGAAAGCTCCAATGCAACAGGATGTTTCTAGTGTATAAAAAATAAATAAGACAGACAAAATCCTTTCTGGTTGACAATGAGGCATGAAGCCTCTCATCTTCATGGGTACAGTTCCATATCTCAGGTGTACCTGGATCGTTAGGTAGCTTGGTATGGAAGTTACTCATACAATGTGTTTTTTTACCTCTCTGCTGGAACCTGAGCAAGACTTCTCCTTCTTGGGGTTTTTTTCAGGAACACATAACTTGCAGTTACAATATTCCGATTGGGTGCCAGTGGCAGCTGCCAGTGAGCGCCAAAGGCAGCCCAGGGTAGTTTTATTGCCATAAATACTGACATCCATATTTTGGACTCTGTGCTCCAATTTTCTCCCATTACTGCTCTTCCAAACTCTCTACGCTGGCAGCACATGTTGCAAAGAGGTGATGATGTGTAGGCTGTTATTGCAACCAGCAAGGTGACTAAAGCTAAAGCTCGTCTGGAAAAGCTCTTCAGCTGCACCTCAGGTGCAGTATAGAAATATCCTCTAATATGAAATTCCCCTGCAAGTTCCTTTGGCTCTGATTTTTTCCACAACAATTACAGCTCGTTTTCTGTAATGTGGCCTCAGAAACCTGTGGGAGTAGCTGGACTTGTCAGAGCCTGAGGAAAATGACAGGCTGTGAGATCCCTGAAACCACCTCAGCCAAACCAGGGGCTGGAAATCCTCAAATACAGGAGCTAAGAGATAACTTTTAACTCCCTCTCATTCAAGGACCAAGTCAAAGGGATACAGCCGGCGCCAGTTATAGCTCAGATAATGAGAGAGATCAATTCCAGAAGAAAATTAGCTGTGAGAGCATCCCCCCCATGCATGACGCAGTGAAGTGGAGCCACACTCGGGTTGTTTTTAGGCAGCTTTTCTTCTCAGAGAGATCACAGAAGCCATGAGGACTTCTGTGTTCCTGTGACAGTCTTCTTCACAGTCACCAGGAGTTTGCAGGGCAGCCAAGCCCTATGATACCTCTGCGGGATCACTCAGTGATAGTTTTGCTTCTCTGGCTTAGGAGTTTAGTTGTATTTTAATAGCAAAAGGACTGGGAGGGGAGAAGAAGTGGTCCCACTTGCTATTTTTGAGCATTTCCTTTGGCTTTGATACCTCTGGATTATTCCCCTCGCCTCAAATTCCAGCATGGACTGAAAATTGAACATGTCAAGCACGTTTAAGAGCCCTTTAGGTGAAGGCAGTTAATATCCTCAGCTCCACACCATGCCAAAGGATGGATGTGTGAAACCACAGGCTTCATATAAGCTTTTTATTAGCCATTCATCAACTTGCAAAGCTTGAAACACGAAGCTGGGACCTTAAGACTGCGGCAATAATAAACAGAGCAAGTGTTGAGTGCTTCCAGATCCTGTTATGAAGGCTTGGGCCAGATTTTAATGAGCTGTGAGTTTCGAGAAGGGCTGAGATCAGCCCAGTACATAAGCGTAGTGAAGGAGTTCAGCTGGAAATAAGGAATTACAAGGCCCCTGGGAGCTTAGGAACTCGATGGGACCTGGTGGCAGCAGCAAGAGGTGGGCTGAGCTCTGGGTGGCACATGGTACCTGGCAGATGGTGCGCTCAGGGAGCCCATTGATATGCCAGTCACGGCGTGGTGCAAAGGGACCTGTGGCTCAGAGACTGGGGAGGCCACAGAAGGTTTATTTGCAACGTCTTGACAGGATGATAATGAAGGCACTGCAGTTCAGGGGGTAATTAAAAGGCACTCTCCTATTACTGACAATACTCCAATTACATCCTACCATGATGATGTTCTGCTTAGTATGAGGCGTTTAAACACACAGTTTGTATCCAGCAAAGGCAGAACACCTCATAAGAAGCAATTGTGAGACAAACTTGAGCAAGACAGGACTACTTATGAATGAGACAGGTACCAAAATTCAACTGCTCCTTCCTCTACCCCTCTCACCGTTTCTTCCCTGGTCACGACTCCTCCTTCTCCCATGCTGGTATCTCGGGGCTGCATCTCCAACACGACACGGAAGAGCTTCTCTGAGGTCTGGGTAAGGAAGCCAATCTCGGCGTTGGGATGGAGGCCGTACAGATAAGGAGACTCTGGAGGCAAGGTGTCGTCTATGTACTGTACAGAGAAATTCAGGTTTGGGTTAGACACAGAGTCCAGGGCACTTTGCCTGCGGAGTTTACGGTGCTGGAATTATTACCCATCCGTGTAAGTGAGCCCAGGCTGAGAGAATTCTGCTTGTGGCTGAAACACCAGTGAACTGATGGGGGAAAGGAGTGTACGATTGTTTACAAAACTGCTTCTACTCCTGCTGTGAAAATGTAGTAATTGCTAAAGTTTGGCTTGGCTACGCATCTCAGGCTTGGACCTTCTCTGGCAATTATCCGCTGTGCATTTCAGCATCAACATCCTGAAATCTCTTGTGGGAATTTAGCTTCCAGTAGTTAAGTTTTATGAACAAAACCAGTCCAATATGCCTATCTCTGCTACCGCATTTGTGTACAAAGCACAGATGAGATTAGTAAGTAGATCAACAAGACCCATCAGTGTTTCTCATCAAAACTGATGATAAAAGGAGCTTGAAAGGGCCATTTCAGCAAACAGTATGTGGATGTAATTTTCCAGGAGCCCCACTCATGTCTCAAGAACCAATAGAGTTGTTCTACTCCTGCACAAACAGAATGAGCCTGTGATGAAGTAGCAAATTACAATTAGACTTGGTTCATCCAAGGGAACGCTGAAACATCTACAGAAACAGAATATAATGGGAAATAACAGGAGGCGTGCTGAAACTGCAGTCCTTTCACTGCCTCCAAAGACAGATGACAGGGCGGTTATGGAAGACATCACATTTATGAGCACAAATAATGCTATAAAACAAAGAGCCTACCTGATGATAGCCATTATAGTCCATGTTCCCTGGGATGGGGAATCCTGGAGCAAGGAGGAGTTCTCCCTCCATCATTTCTGGCTTAATAAATTCTTCCAAATAGGTTCTGCAAAGCCGTCTGTCCCAGTCGTCTGTGATGTGACCTCCGTACATGATCTCACCAAAGAGGTAGCGTAAATCGTCATACGGGACCTGAAGAACAGACCAGAAGGGCATGAAGGAGTTCAGGCAGCCAGAGCTCCCCCAGCCCTGTCATCGAGCCTCAGGCTACAGCACTAAGCTCTGATCTGCACAGCAAGAGTTTCCGTTCTGCTATTGCAGTTTTCTAAGTAAACAAACATTAGGTAGTAGTTAAATCCTGCCCAAGGAAAACTGGATCACAGCACAGATTTCATGTAGTTTCTCACTGAAATGCAAATTTATTCTAAGTCCTGTGAAACCAAAGATCACTATTTTCAATGAATAAAGACCACAGGCGCTATTCGCTATGGTTTGTAAGCTGCTACAGGCTTGGAGTGGCACTGACGCTTCCCACCTCACCACAAAAGTATCCTGAACTGGAACTTCTAAACCCAAAGACAGCGAGTAAATGGCATTTAAGGAGTATTCCCAGGAGTTTCAGCTCGAGCTGGTCCATCACTGGTGGTTAAAAGCCACCCAACCGCCCACCTTTGACTCACCCACCTTTGAGCTGGCCTCCAGGTAATTATACAGCACGTTGACAGAGATAGTGAGGTCTCCTGTGTTAAAGGGGTACGAACGGTTCCAGCCTTGAGGGCCAAACTTGTGCCTTTCTGCCACCACGGCATGGAAATAGCAGAGGGCAAAGAGGATGCTCTTGAACTCATTCTCCCGGGTGCACATCTCCAGGGTATCCTGCAACAGAGGCAGAGGGGCCAGGCTGTGTGAGTCCACACTGCCCTCAATCCCTTTGTCTCTCATGGTCTCCCAAATACACTGCACAGGGGTGAATTGATTGGCCCAGTCAGTTCATTTCTGCATAAAACACACATTTGCTCATTTGCACAGTTAGTGGCTTTGCATTGCAAATTTATCGGCAGATTCCGGTGCTCATTTTCCAAATTAATATTTTCTTTTCCAACTCCAAGTGTGTAGCACACAACACATCCTGACAGCCCAGCCCAGAAGGACGTATTCATCCACCCAATGCCCCATCACCTGCATGTGCCCCACAGCCCACACCAGAGAAATGGAAAGAGGCAGCATCCAGGGCCAGCGTGCCAGCAGTGGGACCAGAACCATGGCTCCTGCTGAAGGAGGACAAGTACCTGGAAGAACTAAAGTCCATCCTGTCCCTTGAGTACAAAACGTGCCCTTGGGGCAGCATTTTTTGAGCTGAAGGGCTGAAGCAGCAGGGGTTTATCCCAAAAAGGCTGTGCTCCAGCTGCTGTGACCCTCTGCACAAAGCCAGCCCGGCTGGGTGCTGCAGCAGCGTATTCACTGACAGCGTGACCTTGCACAGCACGCTGAAGCAGGAGTGTGAGAAACTACTCAAACTCCAAGCAGGGGAGACTGAACTCTTGCAAAAGAAGTCTAGTGCAGCCCTTTAAAGCCAGCACAGCAACGGGTGTTTCCCTTCCCAACTTCCAGGTGATGCTTAAAGTTTTAAAATCTCCAAACAAATAAGCAGAATTGTGATGTCGGAGGTGGAGGGGCAAGAGCTTGAGTCCTTTAATGAAAATGAACACAGGGAACCAGTCTCCATCAAACTCTGAACAGTGCGGAGAGTGACATCTCAGTAGGCAGACCCCAAGGGGAAGCCTGGGCAGCCACATCTGTTTGCAGCAGCGACAGCATCAATGTTACGAGAGAGCAGAACAGTGAAAGGCTGGAGCTGCGTGCACAGCATGAGGCTGAATCTCAGCTCTCGCCAGGGGAAGCTGAACCCCTTTCTGTGGCTGAAGGCAAGTGGAGGCTTGCACAGCTCTGCGTTGGCAGGAGCAGTGTGGCTGGGCAGCAGATCATCTGCCTCATGGCAGGAACTTGATGGGATCTTGCACGGCCAACAGTACAGATCTCCCCAGACCTGGGAGATGGACATATGAGAAGGGTTTATCTGAACCTTCACCCACATCTCTGCAAACTCTTCCCTGGGAATCACATTTGCAGGATACAGTGGTTCTGACCGGCACAGCTCAGCAAGCAGCTGGGTAAGACGTATCTCCACCAGCCTCTCCATCCTCTTTTTCCAGCAACGGCTCCTTCAAGTCCACTCTGCTATGTGACAAACTACAAAGGGCAGCCATATGACTTGCCTTTATTATCTTTATCTTAAAAAAAATACCATGTTAGGACTCTTATCAGCTGGGGAGTATAACAGAGCTCAGGCACTGTGCTGAAAAGGGGGAATGCATTACTCTAAAGTGTGCAAGACATTGACTAGCTGCAGGAGATGATCAAGAACATCCCAAACCCTGTTTTCCCATTGATTAGACTTCACTCTATGTTATCTGCAACCTGATGAAGAATTGGTTAAAATATGTGCTGAGCACCGTCCTCATTTTAGAAAATATCCCTGAACGTTCAAAGGGAACTTGCCTGAATGAACACTGAGTAAGAATCCAGCTCAGTCTCATTTGGACTCTCCATTTAGTTGTGCATTTTTCTTCAGCTACAAAGCCGAACAATATTCCCCGCACAGAACAATGGGCCTTCTTTGTAGCTTTCAGCTGAAAGCTAAATTTGAACATCCATTCTGTATAAAGCAGGGAAATGAGGTGTAAAGGGGTCCCACCCACTCGCTCCAGGATTTCTGATAAGAGACGTTTTATAATACTCTCACAACTTAGAAAATGCTAATTACTATCTGATTGAAATGAGCAGAGGCAGGATGAAAATGTTACCTAGGGTGAAGGTTCTCCCCTCCCTTCCCCTTCAGGACATTTCATGGAGTTCAAGATGATGAATGACAGTAGATAAAAATGGAATAATCTCCCCTGACTACACACATTAATCCTTGCATGGTGCTTCCCCACCTCACCTGCTCAGCAATGCACTTGAGATTCCCTCCATACCAGCACGGCCTCAAGTTGTGCCAGGGGAGGTTTAGGTTGGATATTAGGATATTACGGAAAAGGTTGCAAAGCTCTGGAACAGGCTGCTCAGGCCAGTGGTGGAGCCCCCATTCCTGGAGGGATTGAAAAGCTGGTGCTGAGGGCTGTGGTTTAGTGGTGACCTAGCAGTGCTAGGTTAACAGTTGAACTTGATCTTAAAGGTCTCTTCTAATCAAAACAAGTCTATGATCTAAGTGCAAAAATAGTTGTGAGCTGCTCCTACTTTTCTGACCCATGGACCAGTGCCTGGGGTCCACAATAGGCTGGGGGTGCTTTTGTCTGGTCCCAAATGACAGAAGGCTGGATGGAGAGAATAGAAAATCATCCTGCAAGGCTTGCCCTGAGTCTTCCTAGCACAGTCATGGCAGAATGGAGAGGCCATCATAGGAACTGTAGCACTCATGATCCAAAAAGGCAGCCCAAGGGAGCAAAGCATCTTCAGACCCTTCTGGCTGCCTGAGGTTTAACATCCAGGGTCCTACTGTGAGAGCTTGGCTTCCCAAGGTAAGAACAATGTGTGAATGAACGAGCATTAAGGGCAGGAGCACACGATGGCCTGTGTCTCTAGGAAAGGCATCATCACAACTGCGAGCAGTTAGCCTTTAGCCTTTTGTGTCGTGTGGAAAACTGGGTCAGCAGCAGCACAGCCGCCTCCAGCAGCGAGAGACGCCAGGCTCCAGCAGCCTCCACACACGGAGCCCGTTCCCTGGAGAGCCGCTGGCACTCGAGCCGTGTCCCACTGCTCTTGGCAGCCTCCTGCCCTGTGCTGCCCAGAGCTGCCGAGTGAGGCCACAGAGCGGGCTCGTTTCATCACTGCGTTATGATGACTAACGTTGATCCATACCTTCTGCGGCACCAAGAAAAGAGTATTTCCCGTCATTTCCACATGCATTGTTTTGTGACCCCTGCACAAGAGACCCAGCTGCGGTTCCACCAACAAAGAGCCACGATGGTACCAGCAGCTCCAAGCTGAGCTGTTGGACTATCGCCGGTGTGAGCCCCATTGTGCTCCTACCTGGTTGAAGTTGTCAAGGGCTTTGTGCAGGTTCGCATGCATCCCAGTCGGGGCCTCGTTGGTGATTTTGATGGAGTTCTCCAGGATGCCCTGGGGGATGATGTGGCTGTCAGGGGAGGGCGCTGGCTCCGCGCTAATGAAGACTCGAAAATCCTGGTGGCTGCCTTCACTGTGCTGCTCCAGCTTCTTCTCCAGAGAACTCAGCCACTTGGCCACCAGGTGGATGTTCTGGTAGGGACAAAGGGGACAAGGCTTCATCAGTACCTCTCCATTTATACCCGTGCTGAGCAGGCACTGACTCCATCACCCAAATAAATAGCACCCGCCATGGCTATACTCTAGAATTTGGTACTTGTCCCAGTAGTGCCTCTGTGCAATTCACAGCCTCAAATATCCAGTTACATCAAGTACACTTTTAAATTAAAAAAAAATAATAATAAAAAGGAATCAATATAAATCACCAGCAATGAAGCAGGGGCTGTTGGGTTGTTTGGGTTCTCAGTGACGATATTCTTCTTCTTGTTACAGTAATACACGGCTTACAAAGTAATTTCCCCAGATCTACTGACTCAAATGAAAATGTTCACTCATTTTTAACAGAATAACACTGAGTACTCTCAATATCAGTTACTGGGGAGAACAAAAAGTTAAGCAGGTGGTTTTACAAACACCTTTAACAAAAGCTATTTATTTATTCATGAAACTAATTAGACATATCTGTCAGAAAATCAAGTAGTATTATTTGGAGATGGTGAAATGGATGGAGACAAGCCTTAGGTTTTCAGTAAAAATCTTATTAGAGTCTTTCCAGGCAAGAAAATAGCTTTTTTTTAGTATTAGGAATGGGACAGGTCACACACAGCAGGGATTCATGGGCTAAAACTATCCTCATTTTAAAGTTATGTGTGTAACCCAAGCAGAAGGTGGAAGGTAATTTATCCCATCCAAAGGTAGGACAAGGAACTTGCTAAACTTAAATTAAAAGCAGCCGCCAAAAAGATAAACTGCTTCGAGGTGGCAAGGAAATTACATAAAGGAACCATATTAGAGGCTTAGAATAAATATATATCACCTATAAAAAGAAGCAGAAAGGAGCTCTCATGGTTAAACAGCACAGTAATAGGGACTACCAGGAGTAAAATGACATTCTTCAGAAAGTGGAAATAATGTCCAAATGAGAAAACAGAAAAGAGCACAAAATCCAGCCATGGTAAGGTCAAAAAATGTTCTAAGAAACAACATTCTGAAACCCATATAAACTAATAATAAAGCCTTTTTTGGAAACCAGAAAGCTACCAAAGAGTCTATGAAACTAAAAGATTACCAAGGTGTCCAGGGAGTGCCCAAGAATGGCAAGACCACCACAAACCAGCTCATATTTGCAGGAATATTGACTGTGGAGCTTGGGAGGGTCTCACCATTACAGTTAGTGTTCCTCAGTGGTATTACTCAAATGCTGAGGCTGGAGGCACCGCTGGAGATCATCCGTCCAACCCTCCTGCTCAAAGCAGGGGCAGCTAGAGTGGGTTGCTAACTGTGCAGTGGGTTTTTGGATGTCTTCAAGGCTGAAGCCTCCACAACCTGTCTGGGCAACCTGTAGGAGTGTTTAACTACTCTTACAATGATAAATGAAAGAATGAAATGAGATAAAATAATAAAATAAAAGGAAAAGAAATCTGTGTGCTCCAGCAGGC
The DNA here is from genome assembly GCA_013389965.1 of Todus mexicanus. NCBI lineage: Eukaryota > Metazoa > Chordata > Aves > Coraciiformes > Todidae > Todus > Todus mexicanus. The sequence goes on from WEIS01048399.1 coordinate 46,246, forward strand.
AGCTCACCACAGGGCTTCAGGCATCACCCTGGATGGTGGAGGAGCTGCCTCCACAGGGCCAGTGTATCTCCATGCTTGGATTTTCACCAGTACCAGTTATTTGTCTTTCAGTGACCAGTATTATTGCAGATAAGAGGGAATGTCTCATAAGCTACCAGTGAGTTTAAGATACAGGAAACGGGGGTGGGAAACTACTGATGGAGTTTGAGCTGCTCACCGTATTCAAACCCCACCTGAAATAGCAAACCATTAGTGAGCTGACAAAATTAGTCATAAGACAAAGTAATTTCAAGTACTGAAAATAAAACCTGGTGGTAAGGAACGGCAGAAGTCTGCCATCAGTCTAAATGGCTGGCAATGAAATGGCAGAAGAAATTCAGTATTGATAGATGCAAAGTGATGCACACAGAAAACAACCTTGGCTATAGATATAAACAATGATGGGTACCAAATTAGCTATTACCACTCAGGGAAGAGATCACGGAGTCTTACAGTTATTTCCTACAAATAACAATTCAGTGCTTAACAATGTGAAAGCAATCAAATGTCAGCGAAGGAACAGAGAATAAAGCTGCAAGCATTATTGTGCCACTCCATAAATCCTCAGTGGGCCTTCATCTTGAAAACAACACCCAGTTCTCTCTACTCTATCCTCAAAAGGATCCAGCTTCCACACAAGGAGATATTAAATCGACTCATCAATTTGGAGATAGAGAAGACCGAGGTGGAGGGGGTGAGTGAAGAACAACAGTGAAGAGATGAATAGAGCAGACTGCAAGTTTGAAAAGAGTTAAGTGGAAGTATATTTTCATACGACACACGACTAAATGGTGAATTTATTGTCTCAGGGCTCTGTGGAAGTTGAAAGAATCACAGAACAAAGCTACGTTTAGATCCAGAGAGAAATGTCACTGCATGCTTGCCACATTTATACACCTTTTCCTTTGAATTCTGGATATGCAGGGAGCTGGGCTGGTTGTACTTTAGTCTGGCCCAAGATGGTGCTTTTATGGACTTTTGCCACATAGGAACACCAAGGGAGCTGCCTCAGGAGAACGCAGAAACCTTCTGGCTTTTCTGTTGGAGGCTTCAGGTGCCTCTTGTGAGGGAGAGGATGAGCAGTGCTTTCAGAAGCCTTTTAATAACATAGGACATAAGTTACCCTGGCTTCACAAGTGTCAGAAAAAACCACATCAAGTGTTCAACTGCATTTTCAAGCTTGTCATGTGTTTTTAAAATGCACATTTAACCATTTCTGTTTTCTTACCCTCTATGGAGCTGGGTAAAAAGCATACCAACAACTCAGGAAAAGCTCCCATGCCTCTGTCTCCTTCCCCAAGACCCCCGTGTTTTAGATGTAAATACCCCAATCTTGTTATATATAATGCTTGGTAACTTCAATATTGCCCTCTTCTGCACAAGGTTTTACAGGACCATCTTGATGCCCTAAGTCAAATACATTGCTAGAGGTCAAGCCTCTGTCTTTGAGAGGATAGCTGCTTCAGAAGCATGAGTCAAGAGAATTATTCTTTGGGGGAGCCATTGACACTTTGCACCTCCCAGTCCTGTTGCTCCAAATTTGATTCACACGGCTATGAATGAACATTTCTTATTTAGAACTGCATAAATTCAGTCTCCTTCCCTGAAAGGATTTAGGGTTGTGCTCATGCTACGTGGATGAAATGGAGCTTGGGATGTGGGGGAAGACCAGGGGGGGATGCCTGAGCAAAGGCATCATGTTCTGGAGAAGTGTTGCTTTGTCTTCTGCATTGTATGTGAAGAGCAGAAGCCAAAGCCCAGTTATACCCAGCTGCTCACCTGATGCATTTAGGATTTCAAGAGATGAGGGAAGCCCCAAGGCCCAGGCAACCAACTAACTCTAAAAACATTGGTTCAGTAATAAAGTAGGAGTGAATGGGAACTTGTAACTAAAATGTTTTGAACAGCCACAGAGATTTAGCAATACAGTGAAAGAGCTCGACAAAATAACAAGAGAAAAATTGTGCATTAAGTATAAATTTAATCATAGACTACATACTTGACCTGCAGTATTTTCATCTCTAATTGGTAGTTTCTTCCTACATCTGCTTTCGTGGCGTTAGATGGCTGCAAAAATAATTGCTTTCGCTTGTGTTGACATGACACCGATGATCATTATTTGTCAGTGCCACTGTCTTCTAACAGCCGACTTCGGCAATATTTCTAATCTAATGATAATGGAGTGCATTTATATAGTGTCCTTTGTGACAGAAGGGACGGAAAAGAGGGAGAGACGCAGCAAAACATGGGTTGGTGCTAAGAATTCATCCCTTGATCAAATGAATAAGCCTACAAAAAACAGATGGAGATGCTGTGGAGGGGATTCACGGATATGAAGGAAACCTTCTGGATCGAAGAACCGCCTCCTCTTGCTTCTCACCAATTTCATGGGCTACTTCTAGATTTTACTCAGAAGAAAACAAGAAAATCCAGCCTGTCCACCTTCCTTTGACTCAGGGCTTTGCGCACTCCCAATACTACCTCCCTACACCACATTGCACAATGTACACTGCACCAATTTTCACAGAACCCTAGAATGGTTTGGGTTGGAAAGGATCTTTCAAGGTCATCTCATCCAACCCTCCCGCAGGGAGCAGGGACATCTGCAACTAGAGCAGGTTGCTCAGAGCCCTGGTCAACCTCCCCTGGAATCTTCTCAAGGATGAGGCATTGACCACCTTTCGGGGAAACCTGGGCCAGTGTTTCCTCACTCTTATTCTAAAAAATTTCTTCCTTCTCTCCAGCCTAAATCTCCCTCTTTTAGTTTAAAACCATCCCCCCTTGCCCCCCAACAGGCCCTGCTAAAAAGTCTGTCCCCATCTTTCTGATAGGTTCCCTAGAAGCACTGAAAGGCCACAAGAAGGTCTCCCAATTTTCACATCCTTCTCATTCCATAAGACTCCTTGAAGACCCATTTAGCCAGGACACAGCAATTTTTTGACATTTATTACATTTTTTCATAGCCAGATTTTGAAGCTCACGCCCAGGTCTGTGCCGCAGGCAGAAAGAGGCAATGGTCTCAAATTCATTACCTTGCTTCATGAACAGAGGGTGGTGGCCAAATGCTGCTAAAAAGAAGGCAAAAAAGAAATCCCAAAGACCTGCCCGTGCACACTGACCGTGCACAGTTGTTATTTCCCCACTTTGTATGATGGAGAGCAGGTACTGGAGGATGAGGGGCTGAGCTGGGCTGGGGTGCACGTGCAGGAACGTGGGCACACCAGAGGCTTTTCTTTGGGTAGAAAGCACTTCCAAGCACCTCTCTGCATTTGTGCTTCACAAAGCAGAACATATATCACAGGACGCAAGTGTTGCTATAGTAACCATCAGAAATAGCACCACATCTATATAAACCGGCACACACTCCACAGCGCGCTCCCTTTGCTGACAGCAAGTGGAGACCCTTTATATGTCTGAAAGAGGCTCTCTCCTTCACGCCTTATCACAAATCACCTCCCGGAGCAACAAGAATTAGTTGTTTTGACAAAGTCTCAGAAAATGGTCGCTGCTTTTACAGTAAATCCACCAGCTGAGCTCTACAGTCCAGAGACAGCCCGACACTGCGGTACCCACTGCATCGTGTCACGGTATAGAAAAGGACAGGGTGGGGGCACTGCAGAAGGTCTCTTCCTTGTTATCAAGGAAACTTTGCTTGTTGTCAATGGTAGTGTGAAGTTTCATCACATGAGAAGAAGCCACACATGCTCAGGAGCAGCTCCATCATTCCACAAGCACCCTGAGATCAAGTGAACACTCCTGCAGGACTCAGAAACCAAAATGGATGAGCATAGACCTTACCTCCTGCTCCTGCTTGGTCTAGGAGACCAAGCTGTCTCTGAGCAACAAGCTTGTGTTGCTCAACAGGGAGAGAGGCAATCTCAGAGCTCTGGAAGCACCAGTCTCTGGTATTTGCTTTCCCCTAGCTGAGAAATTACAGCGGCCAACTTACCAAAGGTGCTCCCCGTGGCAGGCAATGAGGGCTGAAACACACTCGCAAGTATGTCAAGTGCTTGGATTTCAGCAGTAGTACCCTGAGACTTTTTCAGACCTCACTCCACGGTCACATTTGGAGGAGAGATGTCAGCCTCTTCTGAAGAGGTTCATTGAAGCCATTTCTGCAATGGCAACTGCCAGCTCGTGTCTCTCCTGGGCCTCTTCTTTCTTTTGATCAAATATGGCAACAGAAAAACAGGCATCACATGGAACCACCTGTATTTATCCTTTGCTTGACTTCCACAGTCCAACATGGAGATCTGGATCTCAGCCCAAACGCAGCCATTAGCAGTATGGGAAGGTGGTGGGATTTGTCAGACCAGAGAGCAAATGAGCATGAACTACAGAAAATCTGGATTCACCTGAACCCCTCAAAGTTTTCAAGACAGTGTTGCAGCTTATTTTATCAAATTTCACTTTGTAAGACACAAAGATGTAAAAGTAGGTAGTGACGAGCAGGTAAAATGCATAGCGAAGGACAATTGCTTGATTAACCTTAAGAAATGAAAGAAAGTAACCTTTACCTTTAGCAAGACTCCATTACATTCGTGTTTTAACGCCAAATATGTCCTGAGACAGAGGTTTCCAGAACAATTGTACAACAAAACTGCAACTGCAGTAGTTACAAAGGTATTGAAAGCCCAACAGTAACTTAATTCCATCCCAGATCAATATTTGGATTACTTGCTGGTCTGTAAGTGGATTTGCAATTGGAAAAACTTGGGAATGGCTGATGTGACATGAGGCATGAAGAAAAACAACTCTCAGAAATTCAATACCTTTCTCCATCTGAGTATTTATCCAAAAATCATGAAGGAGAACTGGAGGTAGAGTGGGTATTTCTCCTTTTATATGTATCTAGGGATGAAAAGATACTGTGGTTGGAAGGAAAATTAGCCTCTTCTTTACTGAAGCTGAGCTTAATGCCAAATGCTCATGGGTTCCTCGAATGGACAATCTATCTCACACAGGACAATATAGCTCTTTTGCTTGTAGCTGGGACTAGTTGTGAAGTGCACAGAAAAAGACTCTGTTGTATTCATGATGCAATAAGGAGGGCTCTCCCAATGTCTGAATCTCACACAGCTTTGCTCTAAGAACTTGCTGTTACTCTATTTAGTACATAACCCCAACTCAGCAAAGCAACAAGCTATGCAAATGGAAAGATGCTCAAGAATTAAATTAACTTGATGGCAAAGAGAAGGAAGTGTCTATATTGCTTTATTCCAAACCAAACACAACCCAGAACTAGAATATTTACACGTTCTACAAAGTTTTATCAGTTTTGTGACTACACCAGAGAAAATCCCAGTTGACTGACCGACCCTGAGGAGACCCCAGGCACCAGGCAGCCTGTCCTAGTGGCCACTGCTGTGACCGCTGAGTTTGCCCCATGCAGTTTGCATCAAAACCTGCTAGCAGGCAGCTGAATAAAGCTCCTCTCTGCTCTGTGCCACCATAGTCACGCTTGGCAGATGTTGCTGGAAAGCCAGTTGGCCCAACCATCAAAATCGCTCTTTCACATAAATCTAACTCCTGCAGCAGTTCTGATTTAACCTCCAGTGTCTGCTGAGACCTCTTACTGATTGCCCTGCCACCAGAGAAGATGTGAATGGATGAAATAAAACTACCTCAGGGCCACAGTACTCATCTGCTAGCACTGAAGCAATGAAGACATGGAAGCTGACATTGCTAACAGAGCCTTTACAAGATCTAAGCACCACTGTAGAAAAGAACCCTTTCACTTTGCGTTGCTGAACAAAATATGTCTCAAAGAGCTGCATATTTTCTTTTTCACTATCTCCAAGGCAGATGCCAGTATTGCATGCATCTGTATGAAAAGCTTTTTAAAAGCTCAGCATTGTCTACCTTAGAGGGAGCTTGCAAAAAAGAGAAGGAATTAAGATCAAAATATTAATGGCGTTTAATTTAAATCCAAGATCAGGCCTGTAGGGCTCCGATCAGGACTCAAAGCTTTGTCTTAATCTAATTCTATCCAAACAATTCGGTGATAATAAATGATTATAAGAGCCAGATCAAGGCAAATGGAGTTTTCCCAAGACCTGTAATGAGCTGGTGTCACTGACTCTGCGCGTTAGTAAACTCAAACACTCACTGAGTAAGTGGCTCGAGAGAGCACTCGACAAAGACAGAGCTCCCTTTGCACGCTAGAAAGCTTTGAAGCATTTTGTCGAGTTGTGATAAGAGCTTCAAATGTTTACCTGTTTCGGGATGCATATAGGAATCGGCACCACTGCAGCCAACCTCTGTCTTCCCTACGTTGGTGGGCATGTTCTCATGGCTCATTTAAACAGACAATAAGTTTTGAGTGGTAGTAAGAGAACTAATCTAACAGCTCTTAAGATAAATCAAGGTCTTTGTTTATTCATGAAGTAAACAGAAGCACAGGCAAGTGTAGCACAACCTTCCCTCAGAGAACTTCCTACAAGAAGGCTCAAAGAGCAAGAAAACCAAAACAACAATGCCCGATAAAAGCAATAGCAACAAGAAACAGTTAGAAGGTGGCTGCTTTGGATACACAGGGACACCTTGTCCCATCTGCCACCAGACAAGAACAATGGACTGGCCTCACTAATGTGCTCAGCACCAGGTAACCTGGGAGAATGGCAGGACAGTTTCCAAAGGCACCGTACCTGAAGGATGACCCAGTGACCTTCTTTCGCAGCCAGATCTAGAGCTTGTTCAGCGACTACCTCTTGACCTTGTCCAAGGGAAACATTGTGGAAATTCCTGTTGTTAAAAGTATAACCAAGTTTCTTCCCTAAAAGAACGTAAAAAAAGAAGAGATGTTCAGCACTTTCACCCGGAGTGGCACGGAGCATGGCTGAGCTCACACGGCAGCAGCCAGGCTGAGTTCAGTCTTATCAAAACCCTGCACCGAAGAGCTATCACACTTCTTGTAATAGTTATCTTGCCTCTTGAGCTTGCTGCCAAAGCACTGAAAACAGCGGTGGCTCCTTCCAAGCTACTTTTAATTACAGAGCAGCATCGACACAAAGGTACATTATTACCAAGTTCCTCTTGTTTAAAGAACATTATTCCCTCGTAACCTTGTGTAAAACCATACTTTACAGTGAGAGGAAATTAAAATCTTTTCCTGCTGATTAAATAGGCTTTGAACAAGACATCGTTCGGTGGGGAAACGCGCCCTGCACAGCATGCCAGAACCAGCAGTAAGGTTATGAGCCTGTTTGGTTTCAAGAAGGCAGCTGAAATGAAACCTATGTGAGCTTCCTGTGGCCTCAACCAAAGCCTCCCAGATTTCTTGGATCTAGAGATCAGTCAGCTCTCCAGATTTCTCATGGATCATCATGGCCTTTTGGAGGTGTGGAGCTGCTCTGGGTGCACCACAATGCACGTGGGGCAGTGGATTGCAGCAGAGCCCATGGGAAGGGGTGCTCCGCTGCAGGTCACCTCCTACAGACCCTTCTGCATCCCTCTCTGAAGAGTGCAGGGTGGGAAGCCCCAAACACACGTCACGTAATATCCTGCTCTGAAGGAAAGATGGCAGCTATTCAGCATTTCTTCATTTAGTCTGTGGCACTCCTTTGGACTTCCCTGATTTCTCTGTAGCATCCCAGTGCCTCAGATCCTTTACGTGATCATGGCTAAACATCTTTTGTTTAGTTTTCTAAATGTCTGTCATCCAAAGATGGAGGACACTAGTTGCTCCTCATCTCGCAGGAGAAGCATCTGCCTGGAGCAAACTATCTCTGCTGTGTGCTTCTCAGAAGACAAGTACCAGTTTCTGCTGCCAGAGGGAAGCAGCTCGATGAACATCCGCGCTGGCTCCACACATCACAGTAGGATGTATTCGGCTCAGCTGGGGAGTCAGAACACACATCCCCATGTGCTGATCTCTTGGGATCACCTACACTTATCTCCGCACGCAGCTTTGCCTTCATGCAGACGATGCACCCTTCATTCCTGATTTCTGCTAAAAGCAGGGAGTTTTATAGTAAAACAAGGAAAAGATTTGTCTTGCAAGCCTTAGGATTCAGCTCTTGGTACAAGACTGGGAACAGATGGCCATAAATAAAACAAACATCCAAACTCTTCCAGTTGCTCAAGCTCCCTGCTTAGCCTTACTACAGCATGCCCCTGGGATACAGCTCTCCCCATATCTGAGAGCTTCCAATTTTCTCTCTCACCACTTCTGAGTGGCTGCCAGCTTTGAAAGCTGCTAATCTCATTCTCTGCCTTCAAGACCCATCCTCTCAAAAATAGATGGGGCAAACTTAGAGAAGGCAGGGTAAAGGGCAGGGGACAGAAGGAACCCTAAACCAGGTGATTAATAATAAAATCCACATTAGTTGTTATTTCCACTTCACAGATAGGACAGGGCTGCAGAGGGATACCCAGTGAGCCTGGGCTGGCTGTTTCACCAAAGCCAATGCCAACCTCCCTCCTTCCTTGCTGGCCTGGAGAGGGGACGGTGCAGTCAGGCTGCCCCAGGGAGGTGGGGAAGCTTTCTGAACCCAGCAGCACTTGCTGCAGGATCCTCCCCGTGTTGCCAAAGAAAGGTCCCATGAGCCGGCAGCATCTGGAAGAAGCTCTCTTCCATCACAAGAATTATCCAGCCAGACTTGCACTTTAATAAAACCTAATGAAGGGCAGAGGAAATAGCAAATAATGAATCCAACCCAAAGCCCAGCGAGGCCAGTGCAGCTGCACTCAAGCAATGGTTTTATTTCATTAGATTTTTTTTTCGCTTTTACTTGCTGTAACTTCCCTAGCAGACTAACCCCCAGGTGCTCAACTACACTCATCTTTACAATTCCAGTTAAGCCATTCACGGCTGGATTTTAGTGCTTCATTACCCCACAAAAAAATAACACAATGAGAGATGGGATCGCTGACACGGCTCCAATGATGAGCAGAATGGCCATTTGGAGCAGCCCGAAGGCAGGATCCAAAGACATCTGACAGGATGGCAGGATGGGGAGCATCAGTCTTGAAAGAAGTGACCTCAGTTCTCTCTGTTCAACAGTCAGATGTGACCCTATTTCCAGACCTACTCTAACTACCATGTTCAGGCTGAAAAGGGTGATTCTTCCACAGTAGAGCTGAGACCCGGGGCACGTTCTGCACATTGGCAGCTGCAGAGCACAGGCACTTACTACAGCAGTTGGTGCACGGCAAAAAATGAAATAAGGCACCTTAGATAAGCCCCTTTGGCTCTGAAGGGAGCCAACAGCACCTCACTTGACCATCCTCACCCAAATCAACTCAGCAAGGATGGGACTAAACTGGAAACCCTGCAACTAACCAGTAGACAGTTACAGGGAGCTGTTGCTTATTCTTAGCTGCCACAGAATCACAACCTACCAGTTTGGAAGGGACCTCAAGGATCGTCTGGTTCAACCTTTCTTGGCAGAGAGCAAGCTATCTGACAGCGTATTAGATAGTGCTGACATAAATTATAGGTTGTGTACAAGACCAACTCAGAAATTGTTGCAGTGTGAACCATGCTGGGAATCTAGGCAAGGCCAGAAAGAGACAAATTTAATTTAAACTTCAGATGAAAAACCAAAAAGCTTTAAGGAAAAAAGAAAAAAGAGCCAAAAACCACAATCACATCCTTCTAAAAATAATCTATTTTTAACAGATTACTCCATTATCTACAAAGAGATGAAGAAAAAGCCCCAGAGCGTCATGCCAAGATAATTATGCAGAAGATAAAAAGCAATGCCTAGAGACATGATTTATTTACCTTGTTTCTCCACATCCTTCAGTGGGTCAACTCCTGGGGACAGGATAAAAAACATTGGGGTCGCAGGTCCTGATTCCTCAAAGGTTGTTGCAAAATCTAGGGATCTCCCCACCACATATTTATTGCCAAGCTTTTCTTCTACAAAATCTCTGCCAGAAAGAGAAAAGTTTTGCCAGTTCACTATAGTTCAGCAAAGACAGATTCCCCTGCAAATAATCAGTGAATTAGTTTTGATTTTGATGATTCAAACAAACAAACTAAATGAAAAGAAAATGGGCATGAAATAATTTTAGAGAGGACCTGCGGGCTGGGCTTCTGGAGTTACCACTCAGTATCAGTGTTTGGCACTTTTTACAGGGGTAAAATGGCACATGGCACATGAATATCTGAGAAATGAAAGAAAACAAGAAGGGAAAACAGTGGGACCCACCAGCCCAATGCTGTCTTCAGAAGTTCAATACAAGTACTGCCTTGATTCTGACAAAGCTATCTCGGGAGAGAAGAAATCAGCTAATGTACAGAAAACTGCCGTGTACTTTGTAATCCACAGAGTCTTTGAGAGGAAAGAGCATTCCTTTAGATTTATCACCAAAAGTCACAAAAAGTCCAGATGATTTACAAAACGACTTTGTTCTGGGAAGATAAAAGGGAAGAGCTCTAAGAATATCTCGTGCATGTAGCTTAGCCTCTGCAGGAGAGACATGAGGAAAAATACAATGGAGTGAACAGGGAAAAATTCAGCTCCACAGCAGCTGCCTGAGCAGAACGCAGCACGTGGAGAACGTTCAGGCTGAATTTCCCCAGGGCGAGCTTCAAAAATCTCTGCTTTCAGAAAAGAGGATACAGTGAATATTGATGCAAAGGTAGGAATGTTATAGTCAAACCCCAGGAATGAGGTTCCAGGAATGACTCTTCTAGCGTAGATAAATGACTCAGGCCTTTTGAAAACCTCAGTACCACAGGGAAGAAAAACATCAGCCAGTTTTCACCTGGTAGATGCTACGAGAATAAGGCAGCCAAGTTCTTTCTAAGCAAGATGAGAGTCTCCTTCAAGGACTACTGAAAGGCAGTTGGAATAGCAATGCCTAAAGGATTGCAAAACAAAAAGCTTCTACTTTGTTTGGTATCTCTTTCAGGTAGATTTTTCTGTCCTGGGTAGAGAGATTTGCTGAAGAGCTACTGGGAAGCTTTAGTCTACAAGATTTAAAAGGTCTATCAGATATGAAGTCACAACATTCTTGTTTGACATGAAGTCTCAGCTCCGTGAAAGGATGCCTTGGAGATTCAGAAACACGACTAATGTGACTTGGAGACCACATATGCAGGAAAGGATGGCCTGACCTCAGAGAGGACTGGAAGAGTGGCTACACTTGGTGTCTTTCAGACAAGGTGTTCATAAGGGTGGCTCACAGCATAAGTGGGAGGATTTGAGAAATGATGCCAGAACAAAGAGCAAAAATACTGTACAACACAATGAAATGCTTACAGATTTCCTGGTTACACAACACCATGGCTGCTTCAAGATCCTTATCTAAAGAGTCCTTATAAGTGTCATAACAATAGCTGTTTCAAAGGTCTATCCCTCAGGGCAGAAGTACCAGTGCTTTCGGAAGGACTTCATGATGACGAAGCTATACCTCGCTAGTAGCTGCTGGACTGATCTGACTTCATCAGGGATGCAGAAGATGGGAGCATAATGCCTTGCAAGAAGCTGCTTGCTGATGTTCTTCAAAAAGATTGAAGGATGAAATAGATATTTGCACTGGAAAATCCCTCTTGATGAAATTATGCTTCTTGGTGATGGACAATAGAACCCTGCCTCATATTGGGGTATGTGATTTCCCTGAAAAAAAGCACTTCTGAAGTCTTTTGGGCCCAGTGTCCAGCTATCCTGTATCTCAAGAAGAAATTTTAGTCACAAACATCTACGCAGTCTTGGCAAAGGTGCTGTGGACTGTTAATGTTTGCACATGTTTATGTTCTAACCTACTTCTAGATAAGAAACAAAGCAAAAAAATTATGTAAATACTCTTGTGCAAATGGAAAAGTTTGACATGCCCAGACCCTAAAAATATCCAGCCAAGCTTTTGAACTTGGGTTCCCTTACCTTTTCATAAAAGAGAAATATGAAAGGCGTTGAAGCTTTATGTTCTACTTATTTTTGAGCTACACGAGTACCACCATTTTGGTTGAAAGAAATGAGATAAATTTGATTAAATGAAATATGTACTTGAAAATTCAGAAAAATAAGAGTTTATTTTACTCTAAACAACAACAGGAAAAACAATCTTTTCAGCTGGGAGAACACACAGAGAATCCTGCCTTAAAATTAAAAAGGAGATGGTTCAGAATGGTACAATCATGATAAATTATAGCATTGCATTTAACAAAGCATAATAACACTGACCATAGAAAGGTTTCAATCATTCTTCTCTGCATTTTTCTGTGAATTTTAGAGCACAAGTAGAAATCTAATTCATAATTCTAATTCTGAGTAATACGGTCTGCTACACACACCCATATCCACGCCCAGGCCAGATGGTGGAGCAGTGTAAGCTATTTGGGAGGCAGTAGCATGAGAGACACAGAAGAAATGTCAAATCATAGACTACTAGAATAGAGAAGGAAAAAAAAAGGTCCAAATGGAGTGAAAGACCTTTAGTTTCTCCGGGAACAAGCATATTGCTTGTGCATACCTTCGTGAAGTTTAGACTCGCCTAGTTACTTCCACTACATAATTTACAGCTACAACTTTCAGGACTAGGATCACATAAATTTTGCATTTTACAGGGGAAAAAAAAGGAGAAGCAAACCTCTGTAAGACTTCCCATTATTTCTACACTTTATTCTTGTGCCTAAGGAACAGCCATAAAGGATCTAGTGACTAAAATCGACCTTAACGAACTCTAGAAGTTGCACTGATCGTTACAAGACTCTAGCAGCTGTATAACCCCTGTATGGTGATGCTCATTTCTGATTTGGCACGTCTGTTCCTCACCCGGTGCTAGTTAAACTGTTCCATCTCAATGGGTGATATAGGAGTTAGGTCTCCCTAAGCAAGAAACCCCAGGTAAATGAAATGTGGTCAGTGTCTTGCAGAGTTCAGAGATGACTCGTTCAGCAGATTCCTTTATAGGAAACCATTTGCAGAACTCACATCCTACAATAGATAAATCTAAACATATTCCTGAATTACTGCTGTTCCCTAGAAAACACAGAGCCAGTGCTGTCTGCTGAGCTAAGAGCACTGCAGAGGCAGAAAAGACGTGTCCCTACCTGACAGCGTAGGTCATGCGGTCAGGTCGGAGGGCTCTCATGATGCACAGGCGCTGCAGAGATGACTTGTTCTTCCATTCCTGAGGGAACTTCTCCTTTTCAGGACACTCAGATTCAACAAATTTCTTCCACCGTTTCGCAGATCCCTCAATATCCCGATCCAAGTTTCTGAATTCTTCCATGGATGAGAGTGCCTGGACAAATTCGAGGAAGATCTTCAGCAGAAGAATCCTACATGCCTCTGAACCATTTCTCTAACACTAATGACTGCTCATGGCATATTCAGTATAAAGCTGAGGGATTATGAGAGTCAAGCCTTTTCTTCAGTGGCCAGTGACCAAGGAGGACTCTGACTATTCTGCCTTCAATCCCAATTGGTGTCTATCAGTTCCCGAACTCAGCTCCCAAATCCAGTTCCCATCTGCTCTTGGGCCCAGTGTGGGACTTTCCCAGTGTCTGCTCCCCAGCATCAGCGGTGATGGTGACGTAATTGCTATCAGGAGGTTGGGTTTGATATTGGTTTTGTATATATTCCATTTTATTGTTATTATCTTCATTAAAGCTGTCTTAGTTTCCTTTTCTATTCTGTTCTGTAAGTCTCTCTCCCCTATTCCCTTTCTCTTCTCCCGTGGGAAGGAAGAAGGGTTAATATAGAGCATCTGTCATTTGTCTAGTGGCTCTCCCAGTCCTAACCATTGACAGACCCTTCCCCAGCCAGTGAAGCCACACGTGGCATCCCAGCCTTGCCCTGCAGCACAGCTGCTGAGACAGGGAGCTTGGAAGTGACGATACAGAAAAGGATTAAAGAATTCAACATCATCCACAATGCAGTTCTGCACGACCCGAAGTGAGAAGAAATTTACTCTCCTGTTTTGAAACTAGAACTGAAAGATCTCAGGTGATGAGCAATCGCTACTGTCAGTTATCCCAGAAACGTCTGATTTGGATGGGAGCTGGAAATTTTGCTCCTGCATCTGAAAACAGAGCACACTGCTGGCATTCCTGCGAGCTGCAAGTCTGCAAATGGGCTCCTTCCAGCTTCAACAGACACAAAGAGAATCGTGCAGCAAAAATCACAACAACTGACGGCAAAATGTGCCTTTGTATCCGGGGTGCTCAGTATCCAAAGCTAAACACAGACTCAGGCAGATCATGCTCACCAAAATTGAGGGGTTGGGTGGGGGGGTTAAAGGATTTCACAGTTGCAATATTAATTATCTTCATCTTCACACACACAGTTATTTTTCTCTCCCTGTTCCGCCGTGCATGTACCTCTTAACCTGCACAGCCTGGTGCACACACTCTGGGAGATCACAACACTGAAACTTCACCGTGTAGTTGGGGTGACCACGGAGCTGCAAATCTCAATAAAGACAGTGCAAACCGTGAATGGGTGGGTGCTCTCTTTGTACAAGCACAGATATCACACTGTGCCACTGTAAAACCCCAGTCACTCGGATTTATACTTGCCAAATGCACACAAAGGTTAACTTCACAGTGCTGCAAGCCTGTAGCAGAAGCAGGTAGCCAAGGAACGCCCCAAAGAACAGCTGAGCAAGGCAGTAAATAAATGATAATTACAATGAAAATGTAACGAGATTTTGTAGCTGGAAAGCGGCAACTGTAAATGTTATGCAGGGAAGTAAAGAATCCAAATTATCTTTCATACAAGCGGTGGCAAAACGCACTGCACAGCTTGTAAGGTTCTTCTGGATTTCAAGCAAAATTCTCGCTGAAGCAAACATCTTCAGAGCGTTTTGCATAATCTGAAGCTGTGAGCAGTTGAACATGAAGTGGGAAAGACAAGCGGAGTATAAAGGACAGTGAATGAGCTATTTTCTATAGAAGCAGAAGGACACACTCGGAGCAAAGCAGAAGCTTCTTGACGGGCAGAGGTGTTCCGCACCATTAATGCTCCAGCTCACATCTGATGCAGCTCCACTATGGAAAGCTACTGAGAAAACTCCTTGAAAAATGCCCATGTCACACGTTGTTCAGATCAACCGAAAAAATAAGCACTTGCCAAAGGGCTTTGAGAGTCATGCAAATGCCCTGACAGAAGTGCTGAGAGATTGCCTTGGAGACGATGCTGTTGCAAATGAGGCAGAAGACGCTGAAGGCCACTCTGCTCTGAAAACCACAGGAAAAACCACACTTACCTTTGGAAAGACTTCCTAAGGAGAAGACAAGAGAAGCGTCAAACTTCTGTCTTTCTAATAGACTGAATTTAGTTAGAGGCTGCGCTTCAAGAGAGAGAGCAAACAAAGGGAAGAAAGGTGCCAGAGAAAGGGGCTTCTTACAAGAAATGAGTTAATGTTTTTAGCAGTGGGAATGCCTGTAAGACGACAGACAGAGAGGCTGCAAAGCTGTTCCCAATGGGTGCCATTGACCCAAGGGATTTGTTGAATAACAGACCATCACAGAAGCAATGGTTGGAAGAAATCTCTGGAGGTGAGTAGCCCAACCTCGTGCTTGGGCCAGGATTACAGTCGTCACTGGGTAAGGGTCAGCCATGGCTTTGTCTACCAAAATGCTGACCTCTAAAGTGAATCTCTCTCTACCTTCCTACACTTAAGCAGGTTACCACTTCTGCCCAACTTGGTGTCTTCTGCAAATTTACTGATGGTGGAACTCATAGCTGGACAAATTCCTCCTCCTTTCCTCATGGATCACGTGCTATAGGGCCAGAATTAGAGTTGTAGGCAGAGAAGCACTGGTAGATACTACTATAAATGCTTCTGCAACAAATCAAGCCTTTGCTGAAGTCACCATTTGATCAATATCTCCACAAAAGGCACGTAGAAGAAAAGAGTGATTGCTGCATCACTCGAGAGCTATGCATGGACTCACTCAGTTTGGCACTGACCATGTCCATGCCAAACTCCCAGGAATTCTCAGAATTTCATGAAGAAAAGTGTGAGCAAAGTAGTGATTCAACAGATGTTGTTTCCACGTGTGGATTAGCACTAACACGGAGAAATGTCAGCTCCAACTTCAGTGCCATATCCTGCTTTCTGTGGAAAAGAAGAAACCAGAGCACAGAAGAGGAGAAATTGAAATTCAAAGGACCAGTGCCATGTGTTCTGATCTGTAAAACCTCGTCCTTGCAGTGATTATGTATGATTAGATGCACCTCTCACAGCGGAACACAATACAATGGCAAATGTTGAATTCAGTGGATTCATCAGCGCAAGCACTTATATAAAACATCTTAACGCTGTTATCTTTGAAGTGACTTACTTAAAATACCACTTCAGAACTTGGGCTGCTGCTGCTGCTTTGAGAAGTCTCTTGGTTGACATTAGCAAGGGAGACTCGGAAAACTTGCTTTCTTCTTGCTAAATGACAGACACGTAATCAGAGATGATAGTCCCTCTCTCCCTGAGCAACATGTTGCAGAATCAAGAAAGCTCTAATTGCAAGTATGAAGTCTGTATTATATAAATGATCACTAAAATTTTCATTACTCAACAATTTTAATTACATTTATTACGAGTGATGGTGTTAATAAGAGATGCTGCTATTTAGAAGCCGGTGCGGTGAAAGCGATCTCAATCAGTAATCTTTCTGTGAATATTAATTGCTTTTCAATATCTCTGCTGTGAAAAATTCCAAGAAACTTAGAGCAACAATAATACATCACTGTTTCCAAGTAGCAGGAGTAAAAGCAGGGACACTGAGACAGCAGATGGGTGCTACCCATCAACCTGTGTAGCGTGGCTATTTTTGTCAACATACGGAAGAATACGTTTGCTAATTAGAGTTGTCATGGAAATTGAGAGAGACAAAAAACACCCATCAAAATAAAATACGATCAAAAGGGCTGGAGGACTTCAGCTCATGTCTTGCAATTCTCACTTATAATCATCTCTGATGTCTGGAAAGAGAAGGGTCTTCAGTTTATATCTCAAAAATGAGACTTTGCCAGCAAAACAGGTCTCTTCACACCACGTCAAGGCAAGGATCATTGTTTTCTCTGAGAAAACAATTTTTCATTCACTGAATCACAGGCAACTTGCTTTATCACTTTGGTTTTCTTTGACAGTTTCTTGTCTAAGTCAGAATCAGCTTTAAACTAGAGCTGATATATCAGCAGACCTGTGAATTTCACACATCCACAAATGCAAAGTACTCTCTTTCCCCCCACAGTTGTAGGAAATACATGTATCTCAGCCACTGGCTTTGAGAAAAAAAATCCTATTTGCCATTGCAGAGTAACTGCTGGTGTGTTCACAAGGTGTCCTTTACACAGAACCAAGGAATGGTTTCGATTGAAAGGAACCTTAAAGATCACCCATTCCAACCCTCCTGCCATGGGCAGGGACACTTCCTACTAGACCAGGTTGCTCAAAGCCCCATTCTACCTGGTCTTGAGCACATTCTCAGAGAGTCAATGAAGGGCCAAGAAGGGAAAGGGGACCATTGCAAAGAGACAGTGTGTTGGGGGGACAGGAAAAAGTCCTAAGCAGATGGACACAAGGAGGAGATAATACACTCAGCTTCCCCTCACTGCTTGCTGCCTCCAGAGGGTGGGCTGAAGTCTTGAGTGAAAAGAACGACTTCAAAGGCCTGGTGTCGTTGCTACTGCCTGTGATTTATCTTCCAGTGCCAGATACACTCCAACAAGCTTTAGTAGATTTTTTGGAGAAAACACTTGCCCTTATCACCAAAGGCAGTTTTTTGAAGGATATCATCTGGACAAAACTGGCCTCAAGTTCAGGCATTGCTTCAGAAGTTTTTATAAAATCTAAATTAAAATAAAATATCATCTGCATGTTTTCTCCTCAGCTCTGAAGAAAATTATTTGTTAAAAAAAAAATTGTTTAGTATTCTAAGCTGTTTCCATAATTTAAAAAACCCCATCCCAGAGTCATTTGACTCGAGAACGGCTCTGGGGCAAGGGAAGTCAAACCAGCACCTCATTACCGTGCTCTGTGCTGACATAAATAGTGTGGAAAATAACATTGCACAAGCAAACTTAGTGCTGCCAGAGTGAGCTTCTAATACCTATTTACCATGTTCCCCAGAAGCTATGGGACTGATTTTAGAAAAGACATAATGAAATTGTAAGCAAAAAAAAAAAAGTGTTTTTTTTAAAGCTGTCCTTACTTTTTGAGTCTTCAGGTTATACCTGATTGATCCTTTCAGTCCTAGCTCCTTCTATATCTTGCTTTTATAAAAAAATCACCTTCTGCTTGAAAAAACGAGGTCTCCAAGGAACAAATGGAACATCAAAAGTCTCTCTATGAAAATCAAACAATTTGACAACACTGGAGAGAAATGATATTTAATATTCTCACAGTTCTAATAATCTGTGAGATGATTAAATCCTAACGATTAGTCACAATTTCAATTTGCAAAATGAAGGAGATGTCTTTTCATGAATTACGTTACACAGTTTTTAAGCAGAGCAGGCTCCACAAATTAAAATTAAAAGCTCAATGTGCTCAGTAGTTGCTCAACTGACCCTGAGATTGTCTTCTCCTGGGCAGGCCACACTGCTTGCAGGAGCTGCAAGGGCTCAGCGGGCAGTGTTGGATCCCAGCAGAGGTGTGCCCATCCTGTGGAAAAGACTGGCTCTGAGTGAGCCAAGCCCATGACCAATGATAGTTGAAGGGAAATAATTTTCTGATGTCAGATGAGGCGTGAAGCAAAGCTCTCCCGGTTCAACTGAGTGTTTTCAACACCAGTACCAGGACTAGATTCAAAGTCAAGAAACCCTCCAGTAGTTCAAAGCATTCGAGCTGTGTAGCTGTTGCCACGGCTTGGCTGAGCATTTTGGAGCTGTGCTTCTCCAACCTGAGGAACACTGCCTCCCAGGGAGGTATGGGAATGTCCCATTACAACTGAGCTTCCCAGTTGTCTGCCTATACACAGGCTTGTAGGGTTTGAAGCAACTCGTGTGTGAACATTTGCAACAGTGTTAGAGCAGAGTAGCTGTTTCAGTGCTTGATGCTTGAGAAAAACCTCGTGTGTTTTCAAAACACCTTCTAAACACTGTCTCTGTGTACCACGAGCTCTGCTCATTCAGGTTTCTGAAAATATTCATAATTTCTTTTCTTCATCTTCTGCAGGTGGCCCAAATGTCGTTAGGAAAAGCAGTTGGAGAAACACAGCTCCTAGAAGAACGGCGAAGTCAAACCTGCATCTGGCTGGAATTGATAGATTGGATCATTCAGGAAGCAGACGTACAGGCAGATGAATTACTCCATTTGAATACTACTGTTAACTAGAAGGATTAATGTAGAAAATGATGGATTATTTGCTGTCTGTCCTATTCTAGGTTTTGGGTTGTATTATTCATTCACTGAGCGTGTTATTTTCTGTTTAGCTGCACTACCTGAATTATTCAACTCATAAGAAAAATTGCTACTGAAGGTAAAAATAAAGATATGATGGGTTTGCCAAACTTCAATCACCTCTCAGCACAAAAATGTTATTTTAATCCTCCTTATTTCTTTCATATAAGCTGAGTGACAAGCTCTCTGCACTCTCTGCCCGTGGCTTTGTTCAAACTCCTCCTTGCTTTCCCCCCATGCCTAAATTATACTGAGGTTCGGCAGTATATAGAGCCATGACATGTTATTAATCAAAAACATCCTTCTGTTTAGCTGCAGCATCCTTTCTAGAACGTCACAGAATGCAGACACCTTGTGGCTGGAGAATGGAAGTGGTCTGAGGAGCAATGGGTTGTGTCTCACCAGCTTTACTTGGAAAATTCCCAGTGAAACCCATATCATTAATCAGAAAGCAACAGCTTCAACACCCAAGTCCTTCCTACTAGTACGTTCTTAAAGATAGCTCCACTGGATAGAAAAGGTCAGTGACAGAAAGGAGATTTAGTCATAATCTTTGTATTGTAGTTGCTTATAACCACCCACCAAGTGTTGATCGTTTTGCCTGAGATGTTTCACACCTCGGTTCATCTTGACATTTTTCCTGCATTTTCTGCAAAGGTTGTTCAAAGTGGTTTTGAGAATGGGCTTTACAAAGTCAGGTTGTTCTGCCAAGCCACATTCTCCTTTCCTCTTCACTCTTTGATGCTCTCCAGCAAATCAGGTGAACACAGCCAGAATCAGAAGCTGGTCCCTGATGACAGCTGAAAGGTGGTACTTGCGTATTTCTGGAAAGTTCCCTGGATTTGGCTGTTATAAATCACAGATGGGCCATCACCATGGGCCAATAAACGGCAAAATTTCAAGAGGAAATATGTCTCATGGACTGGAAGAGCTCAGCTGAAGCATCTGTTCCTGGATGTTACCTGCTGGAAGGCTCTCAAGGTCCATGGTGCTGTGTCCTGATATACATATATACACATCCGTATGGACTCATCTTTTGATGAGGCTTCTCACAGCTCTTTACACAGCGATGGTCTCTTTCAAGGTTTCATGGTGGCACCACAGCAGAACTGGCAACCACACTAGAAGAGGAAATATGCTGCAGAGCTTCTTCTCTCGGAGCTGGTGCACTCAAGGCACTCATGTAATCCCCATGCATGGTCATGTGAACTGCTCAAGGCACCTCAGCAACTGAAACTGCAAGTCATCAGTGCCAGTTCTTCACTATCCTCTATCACAAAGACTTTTCAAATGCACGGTGTGAATCTTTCTCACAATACTTTGAGATGCACCTTGCTCTACCCAATACTGATGGAGAAAACCAATTGCTTTTTCCCGTTCAGAGGTGACTTTTTGAAGGTCGCACCTTCCTAGCCCCTCAATCTTAAGGCCTTCAGGCATAAACCTTCCCCTTCTCCCTGTCCTCAATCTCTTTTGACATTCATGATTTCAGGCATCTGATACTTCTCACTGCTCTTCCCTGTTCTATCTCAAGAAAGTCCACATCTGTCTTCAAAAGCAATACTCAAAGATCAAAACAGATTCCAGCAGAGGCTTGGCCAACTCCGAGTGAAGTGAAAAGCATATCTCCATGGCTCCATCAGACGATATTCATTGCACAAGTATGCTCCTATTCAGTTATTGGTGATACTATGGTCCACTAATGCGCTGTGATCACTCAGTGGGGATGATACACAGACTATGTGCCTCCACAAAAGGCCATCTCATGTGCCTCAACACAGGTAAAGCCTTGGTGCTACCACCAGGATTCCAGAGATTGTTCTCAGTGGAAATTGAGTCAGGCATTTAATCTGCAGACTTCACAGCTGCTCAGGTGAACCAACATTGCCATGCAAAGGAAATGTTTATAAGCTCTACCACATCACTGCAACAAGGAGCACTTTCTTTTCCTTTGGGGCAGATCTGGGCTTAAAAGGATGAACTAAGAAAGACGAGCTAAATCCAAGCCATTTGCCTTCATTGCCTTTCCCAAAGCATCTTATATATCTAGGGAGAGCATATCATGTCCACAATGGGATGACTCCTTGCACGTCCTTTGTTGCTAGCATTGCCCAGCCATCGGACCTCTCTGCGACAGCTCCTGGGTCCACAGTCCATTGTCATCTTTTCAAGAGTGCACCACAACCAACTTTTCTTCCAGTTTTGAAGCAAAGTGAGAGGACTTCAAAAGACAGTGTTGACAGAAGATGCATTTGATATCTACAAGATATATATGCTCTAATGAAGCAATTAGTTCCCTTTCCTTCCATTTAGAGGGTGAAAGAACTTCCACATTCAAAGTGACCAGCTGGCAGCAGGCTTTGTGTCATGGGTGGGTTGAGAGCGAAGGGCAGAGGCTGACCCTGCTGCAGAGGCATTCAGGAAAATCTCAATTCCAGCTCCACAATCAAATCAACAAAGTACGCCTCTAAATATTTGATGTGATCAAAATCTCTGCTGTATTTCAACAAGAATATCAAACATCAGATCGTTAGCCAGCAGGTTAAAAAAGAAAGGGAAAAATCAAAGGTAAAACCTTCTCAAGCACCGTTTCTGTGAGACATTTGGAACATTTCTCGGAGGCTTGAGTGCTGGTGAGGACAGAAAAATGTCCTTAGAAAACTTCTAGATGAGAGCATATTAATGCACATCCAAGTGTCATAATCAATGTTTTCTATCAAAGATGTACTAAAAGGCTGCACATCTGAAGAACTGAATTAATGGAAGATATTTAATTAAGACTATGATTTTTCTGGCATAATAATAATTCTGAATGTACGCGGAAAGCTGTCAGCCGCCAGCCTTTCATATCTGACCAGCCTGATCAAAGGACCTTGCTTGTGTGCAAAGAGAACAATACAGGCAGCAGATTGTGTCACAATGAATCTTTGACAAGAACGAAGTACAAAAAGTACTAAAAAGTACAGAAAGTGGAAGTTGGAAGAGAGATTTCTGTTCTTTTGTCCAAAAAAGAAAAAAGAAAAAAAAAAATCCCGTTTCCTTAAATGTAAAATATATGATTTGGTATTTTATCTCCGAAGCCACACACGCGATCTTATCATCTGCATTCTGCAAAATTATAAATATGGAGTTAATATACTACTTTGTCTAGTGCTGTTCTCCTCCTCGAAAGCTGAATTCAGTACTTAGAGCTCATTATTCAACACCACATTTATTAAACAATGCCCTTTCAGCAGCGTTTTCATATCTACATAATGAAAATTCTTCCTCTTCAGAAAAAGATGAGGGAAATGATTGGGCTGAAGAAGAAGAAATCCGCGTTGGCCAGGTGTATATTAACAGCTTCACTTATCCTACGGGACACATCTGCATTCCGCAGCAAAGAGGCGCCGCAGAAAATATCACAAAGAAAATCAGCCATGGGAAACGCGGCTCTGCGTGAAGGAGATCCAGAGCGACCTGCACCCAGCCTGTGGGAACAGGCTGTCACCATGAGAACCAGATGTGTGAATGATTAGTCAGGGAGCACAGTCCTACAGGAGGCAACACAGACATGGTCCCTCAGGAAAGATACGACATGGACGGAGCTGGAGCATGGGAGAATATGACAGCAGACATCACTGGAGATGCATACACCCAACCTTCAGTTAGTCTCAGTTGCCTGAGAACCACCCTCATCTTCTGAAAAGGGTTGGATTTGGCCAAGGTAACCATGAAAATTAAGACCCTAAGGGCATGGCCACTAGTTTTGTTAGTAGTGATGCAGTGCAAGAAGACCTGGCTTGACTCTGGGTGTGTTCATATGATCCTTCCTAAGCAAATACAAGCTCTTCTGCTGAGCCCCTAACAAACAGAAGCATGATCTTCTAGCACTGGGCACTGAACAGAAGCTGTGTACCTTGTGTGAGGCTTTGCCTAAGCTGGTAAATCCTAGGGATGGGCAGATTGTATTAGCTCAGGACTAAAACCATGTTCATCTATCTATGAAGTTGTTCCAGAGTAAGGTTGTCTTAGACTATGGCAAGAAAGAATCTATGGCAAGAAAGAATTTCTACCTATCTCAGATCCCAGCACACCTACACAGTGAGGAGAAGACACACTTTCTTTTTCTTGCTTGTTGATTTGCTCCTGAATCTGTGGCTACAGAAGAGGTCCAGGCACAAGCTCACCATGAGTCACAGAGTTTGCTATTCTCACTGGCTCACATTTGACTTTGGTGAACTTGCCTGCTCTCAGACAATGCCTGGACACAGCCCAGGAGGTAGGACGCTCCAGGAACTACCCACAGTAAAAAATACCTGAAGTCTTTTCTGGTTTGGGAGGTGAGAGGAGTTTCACCATATGGATTCACATACTACCAGGGCCAGAAAACAACTGCTGACCCATTTTACTTGTTGGTCTAGACATAGTCTGAAAGACCCAACAACCACAAAACTCGGTGATGTCATTTCTATATCCATGCTCAAAGCAAAATCATAACATGAACTGTCTGTCCTAGCCCTGTGGATAACTGAAGAACAGCTCAACAAGCAGATGAGGTTCCACCAGGGTTGAAGGGACCACGGTGCACCAATTCAGACAACACTTACCTGCCATCTAGGTATCAACATGTTCATCTTATGATACTGGAGACCCTCCAGTAAAGAAAAGAAGAAGAAAAAAAGGGGGAAAACCCTACAGAGGACAACCTCTACACTGATTCTATGTAAAGTTCAGTCACACAACACGAATATCGAAATGGTGATTTGCACGTGGCTGTGGCCTGACGTTCTGAGCACTTCAAGCAGTAGCATCATTGTACCTTTGTGGTCTAAGGTATGTCCACACATTTATGGGTAAGGCATCCAACAGCCAAGCCAGGAGAAATGCACAACCTTGCACGCACACAAAAAACTTTTTCAGAAGTACTAACAGAATTAAAAACTTTCCAGCTAGTTACTGGGAGCACAGCAGGTGAGGAAAGCATAGCACACTGTAATAAAGGAAATGGAAAACAGACAGAAAACCCCATTACGAGTAAAAGAATGCTTCTGACTTCTCAAGAGATCACTATTAAGTGCCTGCAAAAGGCAGACCTTGGAACGGAAATGACCAGCTCTGTCGAACACTGGAGTCAGGCACTCAGCAAAGGCACTGCTTTCACTAAATGATACAATTTTCTCCCCTTCCTGCTCTTAACTAACCCTCCAACCACCCAGAGGCGGTATTTGCACTGAGGTTAATGACTGTGTCCTTTGCTAACATCTCCTCTTGCTCCGGAGCTCACCAACGTGTCTCCACGGGGGCTCCACAGGTAATACCTTCTCTCCCACATACGCTGAGTGATGAACACAATCAAGTTAAGCTCAGAGCAGTTTCTCTCAGCCTGTACTTAGTTTGATTTCAATTCCTGTTTCAGACTTAAAGCAGCATTAAAAAGCCCAAAACTTGCCTATTTTTTTTTTCTCCAAGTCTATCAACAGATCTAATAAAAGTTATTACCCTTCGCTACAAACCGTGTCCTTCTGGACAGGTACGTGGCTTTCTTCATTCTGTAGTAAATATTGAGCTTCCCTGGTGCAAAATTACGGCGAAAAGCTCTGTGAAACTTTTTACTGAGCTTAAAAGAAACTGGGAGACTTAAATCATAAAAGTTTAAGCATCACGAGCTGTAACCAGCTGCTCAACTGCAAAGGACTATTAGCCTAAATATATTATTAATCAAACAACAATAAATAATAAGCCAAGTCACACAAGGCTATTTGCATACCCAGAGTCCTCAACATTTAATGAGGTTTCCTTTGAAGTTAATGTGTCCAAAATGGGAGGCTCAGAACAGGCCACAACTATCAATATTGATTTCTTTTGGCACTGCTCTCTTGGCCTGAAAACCCCTGGCAAGAGGAGCACTTTGGGCAGGAGCATTTTCATTGTTTCTGTGAAAAATGAGCAGAATGCTAAATTCCACATCGAATTTGAAATATGAATCTAAAATGTACTTTGCTCAAGCTTTGTTGAAGAAACAATTTATTACAGCACTTAATCTCCCTGATGAAAGAAAAGGAGATTTTAGCCTGCTAATAAGCTGTGTAGAAGCCATGACTAATTAACCTAATTATAGTAGTCTGTGACAAAATGTGATTGTACTAAAACCATGCCTCAAGTAAGTGGAGTTGCCAAAAATTCCAAGGCTAATAAACCAACACACATTAATAGAACATAAACACTAATAACGTTGACACCAGCCATATAATTTATAGAAAATCAATCCTAAAATCATCATAAAAGACCATCTGAAGAGTATTTGGCATCTGATCATATAGAATTCACTACCTAAACGTCCTGAAATACAAAAAATTAGCAGAGATTATTGACCAGCGGCTTCAGCTCTTGGAGATGTGTGGTTCATGGGGACAGTGGGTGCACGCTGAGGCTGAAGACACCTGACGCGTGCCACACACTTGGACACCTTTACATCCTGAGATCCACAGCTTAGCAAAAGGATACATGCAGAGCAGCATTTCTTGGCATCACACAGTTTCCACCTCAACCACAAATCCCAAAAGACTCAGTGGGAGAAATGAAGCCGAGTAGGAAGGGCTCACCTCAAAGAGTTATTGCAAAGCAACTGGAGCAAAGATGGGAGAATTCCTAACTCTTTTGGATGTTCTTCCTCACCTTTCACTCTAAATATATGGCAGCTGTTAGACCTTCTCATTGCCATGCCAGTACTTCCTGTAGAAGGTCTGTCAGCTGTCACTACTCTATCCCCAGCACATTTCTGCAGATGGTCATGTCATCTACCTTAAATTCCCACCTCCTTCCAAATACAGTGAAGTTCTCCACGTCCTATATAATCTATAACCACAAAAAACAGAGGATATTCTCATTCATGTAGTATAGAGAGAGAAGTCTAAATCTCAGGAGGAAAAAAATCACCTTCTCAGAGACAAAACTATCAGAAGAAGAGTCCACAAAGTTGATCATGTACCTACAGAACCGTGAATTTCCGTGGCATTTTGTGTTACTTCTCATGTATGGTCAGAACTTTGTTCACCAAATGCAATAAGAACCAACCTGAAGACTGCTGAAAGGTTTTTAGAGGACATAAGGGATGCTGATTCCACACAGTTCAAGCGAAGCAGATACCTTGATTCCTCCCCAGGAGTGATTAGACAGGAACTCCACAGGGCTCGTGACTCCTGTCTCTGCTGGGTATCTTAGCAGGAAATCCAGTTCTACTGTGTTGATTTCTTTACTCATCAGAAGTATCTGTAATTCCAAACAGACAAGATATCTTTGAGCAGCTGGGACGCACGGCAGCGAAATACTCCAGCAGATTAATTATCCTACTCACGTAGCTGCCATAAGTGTGGCTAAAAATCAGGTCCCTGCGCTTGTTATCTACAGCTGGAAAACAAATAACCTTCTTGAAAGGAACCAGAGGGTGCACCCCTAGGTTGTCTCCCTGAGCCTCCTCTTCCTCACACTAAATAGCTCCAGTTCCCTCATATATATACATAATTCACACACACTTTTCCTTTTACACTTAGTCTTATGTTCTGTAGAATTCAAAAACTCATGTCAATCACCAGACTGAGGTTAACGAGACCTGCGCAGTGTCCTTGCAGAGCAAACTTGGTTCACATCTGCTTCTACACATTAGGGCGTTTACACAGTCACCCACGGCACAACCTTCATAACAACTTCATAACAACTTCAAAACATCATTCCCAGCACTACTTATTGATTGAATTTGATTTCAGCACAGGGATATACAAAGGTGTCCTGGCTCAGATTGTAGCTTAAAAATTCTACTAACATACTAGACAAAAGCGAGCAGCTCTGTAGCAAACATTTTTGGATAAAACCAAGAAGCCTTCCAGATCAGCTTGCTTTGCCCTTTTTTTCAGGTCCTGCAAGCAAGTATTACTCTCTCAAAGAACCATTTGTCAGGGTAACGCAAATCAAACACAGCATCTGTGACTGTTATCAGCAAGAGAGGCAGAGAAGAAAACCAGTTCCCCAGCCCTGGTACTTGCTGCTCTGCTGCTGAAGGCCACAGCTGTGACAGGTTGAGCTTTTTCTGCATGCCAAGAGCTTTGCCTGTAAAATAAATCATTGCATACAAATTGCGTGAAATAGTGACCTCTACCTGGAAGGTAACTTGAGCTGTGTAGGTCAATTTATCACACTCAAACAGCCCCCGGGTTGTGTACTGAAACACGGAGAAGGTGATGCTGTCAATGAGGTTCTGCACACGCACGGCGAGGTTCTCATCAGGAGGTGCCCTCTCGATGGCTTTCTGGAACACGATGCTGAATGCCTGGGTGGGGAGACACAGAAGGACAGCAGCTGTTTCTGGATGGTCTTTGCATCCTCCTGGGTAACACCTGAAGCCTTGAAGTAAGTGAAGCCAAGTCAGATGCTTCTACTACTACACAACTAATTGTGGCTTTTCAGTACTTCAAGGAATCTATCAGAAAGATGGGAACCAACTTTTTAGCAGGTCCTGTTGGGACAGGACAAGGGGGGATGGTTTTAAACTAAAAGAGGGAGATTTAGACTGGATATAAAGAAGAAATGTTTTACAAATAAGGGTGGTGAGACCATGGCCCAGGTTGCCCAGGGAGGTGGTCACTGCCCCATCCCTGGAACCGTTGCAGGTGAGGTTGGCCAGGGCTCCGAGCAACCTGATCTAGTTGTAGATGTGTCTGTTGATTGCAGGGCAGTTGGACTAGGTGACCTTGAAAGGTCACTTCCAACCCAAACTGTTCTGTGATTCTATGAGTCTATGATCTCTGGGTGCACAAACAAAGCATTCCCATCTGCCCAGAAGTGTGGCCCACCAGCTCCAGAAGGTGGGGGACTAGAGACCAGACCCTATATCTGCCTTTATCTGCTTTTTCAGGAACATACAGCCAGGCAATGATGATATTCCCTGTGACACTGTGCTCTCTTGGGCTTGAGAAACTAGTGCAAAGACAGGTAGACTGAATGAAGATGCAGTGGATATAGGAAACCTATCTCTGACCAAATGTCTTCTCTCACAGGGTTTCCACAGTCCACTTCCTCTGCAAATATTAAGCCTCTCATAAATGTTTCAACTTAGGAAAAAAAAGCGATTCCCCTAAATACCAAAACAGTCCCACGGGTATTTAACTGTTTAACTGTCTGGATTCGGCAAAGGACTAGATGAGAAGGGCACGTGGGACTTCATTTTGTGGAAGTGGGATTAACCTGTCAGTGAAGACCCCTTGGGGATGGGTGCATGCAGCGAGAATGACACTCTTATATAAGACACTAAGGTCTCTTGGAACAACATTTCTGATCTAAATGAGAAAAGACAAAAAATTTTCAGAGCGGTCCAAAGAAAACCCATTAGCAAATTATCAAATGGAACTGGAAAAACCAAAACCAAAACCAA
>WEIS01048403.1:316-11590 GCA_013389965.1 Todus mexicanus
CTCTTCCAAAACATACGAAGGGAGAACGTTTTTTGTTCACAAAAAGCTGCAGGGTCCACTGGACAAAAGCTTCAAACAATGTTATGTATTTTAATCCTCATACATCTTCAAAATAAACATTTCTTGAAATAGCCTCTTCTAAAAGAATTACACATCACACTAAGCTGAAGTCAGAAACTTTGTTTTTCACTCAAATGAAATTACGCATGTGCTCATTAGAGGTTTGACCTGAGGAAGGAAATGTGGGATCAAGTCAATAAATTTTTGAGAACTAAACTAAACTTTCTTGCTAATTATGCTCTTCACCGATATGAAGTTCATGGCAGAACAGTTCCAGCTGGATCTAAATTCACTGGTAGTTCATTTTACTACCATTTTCCACAGAAACATTCTATTTCATTCAGGTTTTTTATTCACTGACTACAAACACTTTTATGGCAACTGGTTTTAGACAAGTATGCTGTCACACTGGAAGCTAGAACACAAGAATTTGTCAAAATATTTTCTTTTATAAAACACTTTGAAATAGTAATTTAAAAATTAAAATTCAAGCTGTCAACTTTTTAAACCATATCCTCAGAAAACAGCATAAACGTGTTTTCATTTACATTCTTGTTAGTCAAAGATAATCCTTCTATGGCACAGACCCAAATTTTACCCTCCTGAGTGTATATACCACTGAATAATTTGTTCAAATGTCAGCTGCAATTTTCAAAAATCCTTTCTTGCCTCTGAATCTTAAACATCTGTAACAAATACTTGTTTTGAGAGTGCTTTACATTCATGACACTTGACCTTTTGCTGTATGCACCACAAAATTTAAGTTTCAAATACCACGCAAGCAGGAAATCTGATCGTTCCAGCAGTAGCCATCTGCATGGTCCAATATCAAGTACTTGTTATGGACTGCACAAAATCATGGGCTACAAATCTTTTTCTGCAACTTCTATAATTAGTTGCCATTTGCTGATTCTGAAACATTTCTCATGGAACATCTGGTCCCGAAATCTTACCTTTACATTGGAAAAGTCCTTAGCATTTGGCTGTATACACATATGCACATAGATTAAGTGTAACTACAGAATGCAAGCGTATGCTTTGTGGGTGGCACACCTACAGCTAGAGATTTCCGCTCCATCAATAAAAGCCTTTTAGCTCTGGAACTGTAAACGAATATTACATTAAATATCAAACATCATGGAGAAGTGTTTTCCTATGTTCATGCTGGCTTATATCTAATTACTGATGTTCAATGTTAACAGCTCATCAAGCACCCTATCAAACACTTGAGAGCTTTGCACAAATCAGAATTTTCTTTTGCATGAGCCTTAATATAAGTGGAGGACTCTTTGTTGAGCTGAAATGTGAACAAGACTTTTAGAGAAAAGAAAAAAGAAAAAAAAACAAACACAAAACCATCTAGAGTTAAAGTAGCACACTGACTAAAAAACCAAGTTCAACATTAACATCCCCAAGTACTTTCTGTTAACTAAGTTAGACATACAACTAAACCAAGCCACTGCATATTTCAGCTTCAGAAGTTGTGTCAGAAGAAAAATTTTCTTGAGCCTATGAAGCAGCATAATGGACAAATTATTATGAGCAAGTAAACAAAAAGCCCTCTGAGACCCTTACACGTAATAAGTCTTCCAAGTACATTCAAGTAAGTACTATAACTTCTAACGGGAAAAGGGAATTATGCTCCAAGATCTTTAAAGTACTCCTTGAACAATAACAACACATCTTTTGAGAAATGCTTAATGCTTGGTGGTGCCACACACATCTCTGTGAAGCAACCAGAAGCAACTGCTTCTCGAAAGGCAGAAGCTGGAAGCACACAGGATGTTACTGTTCTTGAAACCCATTTCTTGTCTAGTCATAGGAAGATTCTGGCAGAGCACCATTACCATGCTTTTACATCTGCAAGGGCACAGCTACAGCTAACAGAGAATTCAAAATAAGCATAAAGGAAGATACTAGCCATGATGAGAACAACATTAGCCACTCAGAAAATAACAAGGACTGCAACATCTTGTGTCTGATTCTCCAGGTGGCTTTGAAGACAGTGACCTACAGAAGCTATTATTCTCATCAACCTCTCAATGTCAGAAAAGCATTTGCCACATTTCTTACCTGAGCTCCATCCTTTAATTTCAAGATGCATTCCATTGTATTGATAGTGATGACAACCGGTTCTGATCCCAATTTTGTCCATGGCACATGAATCCGAAGTTCATGAATATGCCCACTTAGAAAAGTAAACGGTAGTTTCAGCTCCTAACAACAACAACATAGTGGTGAATTAACTACTGAAACGTATCAAAATTCAAGACATTAACTCCAAATAGTACAGTTCTAGCACCAAAAAATAAGCCCAAATTCATTCTCCCTCCCTATTCTATCTATTCTATAGACTGAAAGATGATGTTTCTGTTAAATTTCAGCATTATGAACAGACTGAATGATGCAAGGCCAGAATCCACACCAGAATGGAGAGGTGACCAAGAAGATGAATCAACATTCTCACTCTCCTTGGGCAGCAAATGCTGAAGTGACAAGATTTGCGACAGGGATAAAGCAGAGAGCTAAAGAAATGTTGGAGAGTGCAACTGAAGCTATTCATTTGTGCATGTTCAATTTGACCTCAGTGGTTCATGCTGTAATTCCAAGACCAGAAGCTTTACAAAAAACAATCCAGCAAAGATGAAATCAATTAAACACAGCACCATCAGGTCCAGTGAGCCTGCGTGACCTTTTATTACCCAAGGAATACACGATCTATTCACCAACGCTAGGCATACACAAGTCATTCTTACTTGGTGATACTAGACAGGGATCCAGTAAAATTCCTGTATTGGCAGAACAAGTTGGCTGCTAAATCCGCAAACATACAGCACCTGGCACACGGACAGCATATTTGCAATAGTACCCCCAAATCTTGTGGACAAAGAAGTAGAGGGGTGTGCATCCAGAGCCGTACGCCCTTCTGCCAGACAAACAGCGCACCACATATGAGCAGCTCTTTGATTTTATTAAAACACTGTTGCCTAACACATGGCCACAGTCCATTCCCTGTCACTACGGAATGGCTGTCATGAATGCCATAAAGGAAAGCTTCCCAGAAGAAGCTCTAAAAGGCTGCTGCTTCCACCTGGTTCAGAACATGAGGAAGCATTTGGTGTCAACAGGTGCCATTCAAGAATTCAACACAAACATGGAGTTCACCCCTAAGGCCAAAGTGATTGCTGCCTTAGCACTCATGCCTGTCCCAGACTTGGAGGAAGATGTTGCTACTCTGGAGTAGTATCTGCCCAAAGCATTTGAGCCTCTTCCCAACTGGTTCAAGGACGGCTACATCAGTTATACAGGTAGGAGAGGACATGGTAGACAAGCTCCTCTGTTTCCACCACCCATGTGGAATCTGTTCAAGAGCACATTGAGGATCACACTAGTAACTATTCCAAAGCTGTTCATCATCACCTCTGAGAAAAATGCGGGACATGCCACACAATCATCTAGAAGCTCACTGATGGCCTCCAAAAGGTGCAGAGATGTTTATTACAAACAGGTCATTTCAAGTCACAGTGCACCAGCCAAATCGAAGAAATACTGCAAAGCACACAAGCGTATTTCAAGGATATGATGGCAAAAGAAGCCTGAGAGAATACTCAGGTGCCACAGCTCACAATTATCAATTAGTTGAATAAAATCTTTTTTGATATTTTACTATTGTTGGGGGTTTTTAACATCTCCAAATATCACTGCATATACACAAGCAGAAACAGGTCTAGAACAGTTCAGCTCAGCACACTGGCTTGGCCACAAGGAGTTGTCCTAGACCACTGCTTACTCCACCTATGTCTCTCCCACCACTCAACCCCCTGCCTTCACAACTCCTCCTCCTCCCCCTAATTTAATGAGGAACTAGCTCATGGGTGGTTCCCTCTTCTGCCTCCCATAAGAGATTGCTCACTGCCAGGCGCTCAGGACTCTCACTGATGTTCAAGGGTTCTGCAGTGCTTGCAGTGCAGTGGGGAGGACCAGCACAGTGCTGCACACCAGAGAGGACCACTGGAATCTGCCAACTCATGCAAAGTTGTCCCCATGAAGAGCTGGCTGCAGAGAGCTGGCCTGAACCCTGCAGTGAGTCAGCAGGAAACAAGATGCCAAGGTTTATATAAATTCTTTGAATACAAAGTGCTGAAATTTCCCCAGTAGCTTCAGGGGTTCTCCTGGGAATCATGAGCTTAACACTTATCTGACAGAACAGTCAGGCCAGCGACCTGGTCCCAGGGCTAGAAATCAAGATTTAGAATAATGAAAATAAGCGCTTAGTGTAAAATAAAGAAACGATATTTGACATTATGTCAAAACTTCAAGTCAGCATTCTCAATACTAATCATTCTAATGATAAGCTTCAAGGGTGATGTATCTTACCTTTCTGATATCCTACCCTGACATTTTTGGTTCTGAAGGATTAAAGTTTTAATGGGGAACAAACAATGGATTCCTTCACTTGGAGTTGCTCGTAGCCTGACTTTTGTTTCTTCATCTTAGATGCTGGGAACTAAAGGTGTGAATCTTCTCAGGCTGACAAAGAAGTGAATCTAAGTCTCCTTGATGCTGGGCAATAGTTTCAGCCATTAGAATAGAACACTTTCAATCAGAAGGGACCTGACAACAATCATCTAGTCCAACTTCCTGTTCAATTCAGGGCTTACCAAAAGTTAAAGCACATTGTTAAAGGCATTGTCCACATGCCTCTGAAACAAGGACAAGATTGAGATATCAACCACTGCACTATTAAACCTTTTCCAGTGTTTGATGGCCCCCTCAATAAAGAAATACTTCTTAATGTCCAGTGAGAACCTCGCCTGAGGCAGCTTTGAACCATTCTCACACATCCTACCACTGGATACCAGGGAGAAGAGATCAGCACCTACTTTTCCTCAGGAAGCTTAGAAAGCAATGAGATTGCTCCTCAGTCTCCTTTTCTCCAAAACTAGACAAGCCCAGAGTCCCCAGCCACTCCTCACTGGACACTCCTTCCAGCCTTTTCACCAGCTTTCCAGCCCTCCTCTGGACACATTCGAGGACCTTCACATCCTTTTTAAATTGTGAAGCCCAAAACTGCACTTGATGCTCAAGGTGAGGTTGTGCCAATGTTGAGTACAACAGGATAATAGACCCCTAGGATGTGGTTTGCCCTCTTTGCTGCCACGGCACACTGCTGGCTCCTGCTGAGCCTGCTACCAAGTAGCACCCCCAAGTTCTTAACTGTTGTGTTTCTTAGTAAACTCAGGCACATAAACCTTTGTTCAGAACTTCTGAATTTCCCCCACAAAACTGGGCAACCTGGGACTTGAGCACCTTTGCATCTTGTCTCAGTTGAAGTACCTACATGTTTTGATTCAGTACTCCTATGAATGAGAACTTAAATACAGAAGGTTCACAAAACTCTGAGGTAAGCAAGTTGCTAGCAAATTTCAGACAAACATCTAGAAGTGGTTCCAGAAAGTCTGTTTTCCTGCATAGTTTGACTCAAGACTTATTCCTTCTGTACAGAAGTTCTATATGAATAACATTTGAGGACAAGTGGATTTTGCATTTAGTACTTGATATATATAATAAAGCCTACCTATAGAATATTTCTGTGAAGCTATTTAATGTCATTATGTGCCTAACATCTCAAAACTGTGATCAAATTGTAGTGACATGTTTTGAAAGCCCATTAAAAATCTTAATTTTTCTTTGTTACCATGTCTTAAGCTCAGAGCTGAAATAACCACTATTGAAACTGTGACAGGTTAGCATCCCGAGACAGTGTCTAATCCTCTAATTAGTCACCCAAAAGGGAAATCAACTGTTCTTACACACATATACCTAGTGCCATCACAGTGACAACAGCTGCTAACAGTAGCAATTTTAAGGAACATTCTCTCCATTCTGCAGCTGATACCTCCTCATCCTTTCTACTGGCACTATGAAAAAGTTCACCTGGCATCTAAGAGCTAAGAGGTCAAGTATATACTAATTTCTGACAAAATCTTCAGAGAAGACATTTGCAAAGTACAGTTTTCAGTTTGTAAATTAGTTTTTGGGGTTTAATGAGCTTTCACTAATGAAGTTTAAAAAACAAAACCAAGATGCTCATCTCACAGCAGAGAAACTCTTGACTCCTACCTCAGCCATGCTTACATAAAGTCACATCCAATTTCAAGTCCCCTTTCCAAAATAGTTACTGACTTTCTCATAACAAGTTTTATGAGAATCATTAATTCGTTTTCATGAAGTGTTTTTGCTTCATCTCATCCACTAATATAGTGAAGGATTTCTGCTGAAAGCCTCTCTCCTAAAAAGTCAGCCTTAGGCTTACAATCACCACAAATAAAATGTTAATCCAGACAGTCAGTTAAGGCACTGAAAAGCAAGTACTGGGCAGTTCGGCTACAGATGACAAAAATACACCTCGTGTGCCACAGCTTCGGGGGGAGCGGAGAGGGGGCCTTGCATAAATAAATGATCAACAAAATATGCGATCTAAAAATACATTACAACTTAAAAGATGACATTCTCGTGAATCAAGACTGCAAATTATCACTATTAAGAGTAATAGAAATAAATTCCCTTTCCAGACTTGCCAATATGCAATTTTTACATCACTCATCAATACCACAATGTCTATTTAGATCACAACTTGTGTGCACAAGAGTATGTTATGAGTTTACTTCCAAAGGCATTCTAGAATAGCTATTTTTCCACTATTTGCTGCATCAATTTAACACACTCTCATTCCAGCTAGTTAACTACATAATATCAAAAGAGACAGACACAGGAATTCTTTCAAAATGAGGTGACACAACCAAACACATAGCATATTTAGAAGACAACTGTTCTTCTTCAAAGGATACAAATGCTGTCTGACATTACCCTAACTGTACAAATTTCCTTAAAGCAATCCAGAGAAATGTCTGTTGTGCTATTTCAGTCAACAATACCAAAAAAAAAGCCAAATTTACTACTATTCATAATACAACCTAACATTTTTATTGCTTCTCCTTTCCTGTGCAGTCTTTTGCCTTTTATTAAATACTGCATGAAATTCTTAATATGTCTTTTCTACTCATGATTGATTAGGCTTTACTTCAGATTTTACATTTACAACATAAAAATCCTTCAAAAAATTATGATATGCCTGAAAATAAATAACTGACCAACATCATGCAAGACCACAGATGAGATAATCATAGAAGTCCTTTCACCCTAAAACCTCCTCTTGCTCTAAAATACAAGACTCTCACAAACTTTGGGGCTATAGGCAAGTACTGTTTCCTTCACATCACTCTTAAACACCTTTTCTTCATGTTGAAGGCTGTATTTCACAAGTAACCCAGTGGCACATAACACAGACGCATACAGTAAGGATATTTTAATGTCATAATTTCCTTAAAATTGTTTTACATACACGAGCATTTTTCCTATTTCTTCCTAAGTTCTTTCAGATATGAGAAGTTCACACTACAATAAAACTCAATAATCTTCAGTTCTCCTCTGTCTTCCAATCAAAGACCACTTCATCTTTCCCTCCTGACTTTGTAAAACAGATGAGGTAATCAGCTGTTATGGATAAGCTGTTCCATAGCGATGTTATGGAAATAAACACAAGCTGCAAAAAGAGCTCACCATGTATCTTACCTATTTGGTACCAACGTGCCAACAAAAAAAACTACATACAAACTAGTTATCAAGTTCACAGGTAGTTCTGCTACCTCTGGTACCATAGTGACCATAAAAGTTGTCAAAAGTGCTTAAAAGGTTTTTCCATAAATCAATATTTAAATATTAATTTTAAAGTTTAACTACAAAATACTTTAAGTAGCTTTTGTACAATGTGCCAATTATTATGCCTAGATGGAAAACTTCTTAAAATGCTTAAGTTTTCTAGTAATTGAATCACCCAGGATAAGAAAAAAGACAAAATTTAAAACAGTAAAAGTTTATTAGGTTTAATCTTCAACTAAAGACAATTATTATAAAATTAACTAGCTATTCAAAGACTGACATAATTACATACAAAAGCTACATTGTACCTAAAAGGTTGAATCAGAGCACAAACTAGAACTCAGCTTTCACTACAAAACTGGTACTGTCAAAAAAAAAAAAAAGAAAAAAAAGAGATGGAGAGGATGGGGGACTGTCAGGGGAAGGACAGACCCCTAAGAATAACTGCAATAATAGTCAGCTTAGTTTACTGAGAACATATCAAACATACAAACAAACATTTAGCTGAGTGGTGGTGGTAGGTCATAGGCTAGACTCGATGATCTCGGAGGTCTNATGTCAGAAAAGCAGAGCAATTAAGGTGACTAACTTTGGAATCCACCCTGGGTGTATGGATTTCATGACTTTATGAATCCATTCAGGTAAAGAACCCAAACGAAATATTGTACAGTGGTAATTTTTAGGTACTGTAGTCTTCAATGGAGCTCCCCGTCAGCTGCAAAGACTTGGGGATGTTGTATTACCACATACTAAATACTCAAAGACCTTTGCTGAGCAGGCATAATGTAGCATCCCTTCCACAAAAATGAGAAAGACGCCGTAAGTACAGTCTTCGGGTCCACACAAGTTCCAAATAATAGTAAAAGCCAAACTAAGATCACTACATTTCACATAAACACATAGCCAAATAATGTCAAAAATTAATCCAAGAAGAATACGGCATTCATCGCATATTCACAACGCCATTCAAGCTGGTAAGACATGACCGCAGGTATATACGGCAACATTCGCCTCTACAAGAGCCATGACATGTAACAGGCTGCTCTGGATATTTAGGGATCCAGCTGATATAGAGGCAGACAAAGACAAAGCCAAAGACACCTACCAGCAAACGGCAACTATTTGAAAGGGAACAACATAGACGACATCAGCAAAATCCTAATAGCGCCAAGGTAATATAGCAAATTTGATATATCTATCCTGAGTCATCATTTGTTACTAGGACAAATTTTCTCTCTACATGGTAGAGCACTGGAACAGTTTACTCAAATAAAAGGTTTTCACAACCAAGACAGGAGATTTCAGGACCAAACTAGAGAAAACCACAAGTTGATCTGACGTAACACTTGCAACAGCCCTGCTCAGAACAGAAGGTTGGACTAGATGACCTCCAGAATTTCTTTCTCATCATCTCTCCTTTGATTCCAGAATATATACATTGAAAATATTCACAGGGGAAGCACATCCTGCACAACTGAAGTCTAGTATCCACATCAACTGTATGGACAAGCTGTACCAAGAAAATGAAGAATTAAAAGAACTGCGAGAAAATACAGAGGCCACCAAATACTTGGAAGGAATACATATCAGGCTTTTTACAGAAGCACAAAACATAGGAGACGTTCTCTTGGAAGACTGTATTCTCTTCCAGAAGAGGATTACTTAATTGACCATACACATTTCTTTTACATTTTAAAGGACCTTCTCAATAGGCGATGCAGTCTCCTCAGTCCAATGCCTCAGAACCCACTAAAACATTAGAAAGTTTTCCTTAACGTCCAATCTAAGTGTCCCTGACTGCAATTTACTCCATTGTTTTTTGTCTCATCCATGTAATTCTTGACCCACCTTGTCTCACCTTATTCAAAATTAAAACCACATTCTCTGTCTATTTTATTCTTTTTTCAATCATCATATTATCTAAATATCCCTTTTTTTTTCCCTGCATTTCTCTTGGCTCCCTCATTTGGACTACACCGGGACACGGAACTGTAGCTACAACCCACTATACCACACACAACAGAAAAACAGCTTTATCTGTCCCACACACTCTTTAAGTTGTCAACTTAGATAAGCACAGAACGGAACAGTCCCTTCACTAAGGCTTAACCAGTTCATACTGACAGCAGGCTCCAAATTCTGTATCAAGTGTTTTACTTGGTCAAGCTTTCCTTCTTAAAGACAAAGCTTTACAAAGCCTCTGATCTAAGCCACACAAACCACTGGATCAAATCTGTCCCTCAATTAATTACTCTTAAGTTTAGATATCACTGGATTAATGAAAATTGGAGTCATAAAACAAATTAGAGAACACAAATCTGTAGTTAGCATGTAAATTAAAAAGAGATCCTACATTCTGAATTAGCTACTATTCACAATTAGTAGCTATGATTGGAAAAGAAATTCAGTTAACGTTCATACTGTGAAGTAACGGTTAGTGAAAGAAGAAACATGTACACAAAAACCCCTCTCTCTTCACACTCCATAACTTACAGAATGTGCAAAGAATAGCCATTCATTACTAAACACATGGCATGGAATTAATGCAAGAATAATTAAATGCAGGGAGAAAAAAGGACTTGCATAAGAAGAAAAGCAGTGAGTGCTAAATGAACGTATATCTGTGCAAACCAAACTAAATTAGTTATTCAGCTTCTTTTAAATCAAAGACACAGACTGCAACTGCTGCAAACACAGCTTACCTGTTCAAGTACATCCAACTTCAATTCGAGTTTACTAAGCACAACATCTCCTCCCCAGAGTGACAACTGTAGATCTGACGGCTTCAAGTTCTTTATGTAGCGATTCACATAACTCATCAAAATAGGAGTTACATAGGACTCCAGCATTCTGGAGGACTTCTGTATCACAGGTCAAGCACTAGGAAGAAAGACAAGACAACGAGATATTATTTATAAACTTGCCAGTCTAACTTTCAGTAAGACATCAGTCATGTTCTTTGGCTGTATGAAAAAAATGTACTTCAAATTCTTATTTCTAGACGCATATGCCTGTACATAGAGATACATATAAAGATTCAATATGTACTGAGATGAAAGCTCATCTACCCACATTTACAAGTTTCCAGCTTATATGCCTGTGTGAGTATATACAGTGGAACTGTACACATACAAACATTCCAGTTGTTACTGGCTCGTTCGCTATCAAAGGAAAAGCCAACCCAAACAAATCAAAACTCAGAGAGGCAGGAGATCAAGCAGCCTACCACACTTTCCTATAAAATTTAAATGACAGAAGCTATATCACTTTCAGCTGATACAAGTCCCTACCAAACCATCACCTCACCCATCTCATACCTCGGGTATCGTGTGCATGGCAAAAATGAATCATTAAGGTTGGAAAAGGCTTCTAAGACTATCAAGCCCAACCTTCCACCCACCACCTCCGCTAGACCATGCCCTCAAGTGCCACATCTACCCGTTTTTTGAACGGTCCCAGGGCTGGTGACTCCATCGCCTCCCCGGGCAGCCC
>WEIS01048404.1:0-2500 GCA_013389965.1 Todus mexicanus
TTTTTTTAAATAAAGAGGAAAGGAGTAAGGTCAATCAAATGTAAGATGCGCTGCGATCGAGATCGTTGCTGCTCGGGCTTCACGGGTGTCCGTCACGGCTGCCATGTGCAGCAGCTGCCAAGGCAAGAGGCAAACCCTGAAGTCTAAATGCCTGGAAAAAGTATGCTTTTCTTATTGCTAGAGATGTTTTTGGGTGGCTTCAGAGTCCTGTTTCAGACAGAAAGTCTGGTTACCCGCGCTTGTTCCCACAGAAGGACTTTGGAGATGGTTCCGCAGGTTTAATTTCAGCACATGAAGAAGGTGGTGAGTCTGTGCTTCTGGCAGAATGCAGCCCAGGCTGGGGTGTCTCTGTGTAGCTGAGAGCACATACCCTCCTGTGTGCACACAAACACAAGTGGTTTTTTTGAAAGTCTTGCCCTTGCAGAACTGAAGGGGCTTTGATGCCTCCTGGAAGAGAAAAGCTGTGGTTTTTTCCCCTTACTTTTCGTCTTTGTGACCCACCCAGTCTGATGATCTCTGTTTCATTCTCCTTTATTTTTTTGTGGTTTAAGCTTGCTGCTTCTGATTATTCTCTTTACTTTGGAAAGTGCTATCACCCTGTCCTTTTGCACTTGTGTTTTCTTTTCCATTCAGCCTGTGCAGGACTTTCAGGTCCTTTCCTCTCCCTGTCATACCCTCTTCTCTGTGCTCGGAGGGTGTGGAGGCAATCGGAAAGCTCCACTGTGTTAGATACATACATGGGTACTCAGCTAGTGTCGTGCTGCATGGTGTCGTTTCCTTCTCTGAACCTGGGTAGGTTCAGCAATGAATCGCGATAGCAGGGCTGATGGAGAGAGCTTGTGTTGTTTGGTGGACGTTGGTTTGATGATCTTTGCACTGTGCAAAGTTAGTTGTGCCTCTGGTCCCTTCAGATAATATTCTGGCTTTATGAAACTCCATGGCAAAAGTCCTGTATATTTCCAGATTTTTGTCCTCTGCGGTATTCGCATTGATACCCGCTCTCATTTCCTTTTATCTGTCTCAGAAACCATCCTGTGTTGCATGCATAAAGACAGCTTATGTCTTATTTTTTCCGACGCGGCTGCGAAGAGTCAGAGAAGAGTCTTTCCCTCATTTGAAATAAGAGGAAACTAAAGATAGAAAGCGTACAACTTTTCTGGGGCTAGGAAGGGAATCCAGGTCAGAGCTGAGACTTCCACACAGAATTTCTTCCGCTTTTTAGTTCGATGGGCCCTGCCACCTCGAACGCTGCAAAGGTTTCCATCTGTGCAAGAGTCGCCCTCGCTGTGCTGCTTAGTTACAGGCGGAGTTATCGCCTGTCTGTCATTTCAACGACCTTATTTCTGTAGATTTGGAGCACCTCTTTTCCATCCCAACCTGATCTTTGTGCCTTTGTTGTTGTTCTATTAAAAATAATTTGCCTCTGAATTGAAGTTGCATGAAGCAGATTACAAAACTGATTACTGGCACTGAAAAAGCATCCTTTATTTTTGCAGCATTTTGAGGTTCCTGCATGTATCGTTTCTTCTGATCCCCTTAGTTTTGGTTGTATTGTGCACGATGTCCCCGTTTGGCTGTGGGAGGCTGGGAGGTGGGATTGCTGGCAGCCTTGGTTAGACCCCACAAGGAGATGTTCAGATGGCAAAGCCACGAGTGGGTCCTCTTGGAAAATCAGGGTAGTCAGGACTGTGGATTATTTCATGGTCTCCAGAAATCTGTGCTTGAAGGAGGCTGAAATAAACAATGTATGTGTGTGGAATCTAGGAAATACACTATATTGTACTTCTAACATTATCGAAGTATGTTTTTAGTC
Source organism: Todus mexicanus (assembly GCA_013389965.1). Lineage (NCBI taxonomy): Eukaryota > Metazoa > Chordata > Aves > Coraciiformes > Todidae > Todus > Todus mexicanus. The sequence continues at coordinate 1,814 of WEIS01048404.1, forward strand.
CTGCTTGCCAATTTGTATTTTTCAAGGTTTTTCTTCACAATTAAGAGAGAATTCGAAAACTTTCTTGTATGCTGGATGGGAGACAGGCTACTTGAGGATTTGTACTAGCCATGCCTTTCAGAAGTGAAGTGGGATAAGGCTTGTTGATTGTAAGGGCTAGGTCTGTCTATCATGTAGCTCTAGCTTCAGCATCACTACTATGGATTACACACTTAAGGTATTGAGCAGCTGTATTGAACGTTTTGCCCCGGTGAGGTTAGGGACATCAGTATAGCCAACAACCAGGAGGATAAACCGTGCAAAAAGTGAATCCGTGCTAAACAGATGGGTTAAGTTTGTAGGAGAGGGATGCAATGACTTTATGAAGCAGCCCTGTTTTGAGTTCTTGCCTGTCGTGAGCATGAGTATTTCCTAATACAGTGGGTCAGCACCCTTGAGAGAATTGGGGGAAGGTTTTTAAAAGGGAGGAGTTAGGAAAAAATCTGAAGAACGTTTCAAACATAACACATTACTTTTTTTTTTCCTAATGAATAAGTATTTAATTTAGGAAAAGAAAATAAGATAATTTGGGCTCATTGTTTTCCTTCTGAAGTTTTATGTTGACAAATTGCTGGCAGCAGCTCAGTTCCTCCGGGGTGAGGGGATGAATGATTATACCTGCAGCCAATTCTCTTGTACCCTGGAGGA
>WEIS01048404.1:7500-13032 GCA_013389965.1 Todus mexicanus
ACAATGAACTGGGCACATCTTCTCCATCTCAGGCTCTAACTTTTTTTTTTTTTTTTGGCCTCACAGCCCTCCTGGAACAGAGACCACGATGATACGGCATCAACGCGCTCTGGGGGAACCCCTGGGCCCTCCAGCGGGGGACACACATCACACAGTGGGGACAACAGCAGTGAGCAAGGTAGGAATGGAGCCCTCATGCTTTCTTAGCTGATGAGTGGTCACCGATGCACTCAGGGACTGGTTACTCTCTTTCTGATGTTGAAACGTGCTCAGGTATTAGGGGGTTTATGCTGAGAAAAGTTTATCTTCCCCTTTTTTTTTTTTGGACACTTTTTTTCCCCCCACCTCCTCCTAGTAAAAGGATTGGCATCTTTATTTCTTTGACCCTGCCAGCAGGCACGTTATAGCAGCATATGTACCAAATTTTCAGTGTGTTTAGTAAAAATAAGCAATGAGAAGTTTGCTTTTGTTTTTTTCTTCATTCAAATGGGTTAAAAGATGAAATCTTCAAAAGCAAATATCTTTAAGATTGCAGAAATACATGCTAATCTTTCAAAGATGCCATCAAAACTCAGCTACATACAAAGAAGAGACGTTAGCTGGCCCACGTTACGAAGTCTTGAGCAGTGTTTTTATTTACTTTTTTAACTCAATTCCAATTTACTTGAATGCAAAAATGTCTTGTGTGAGTGCCAAGCCAAACAGAGTAACTGATTTAGCAGGACAAGTATGAAATGAGCTTGGTGCAATTGAAGTGGGACATACTACAAATAATTAGCATTGTCTCAGAAGCTCTGAAGTCTTAAAAGCTGAAATTCTGGGTTTTTCTGAGAAGCTGCTGAAATGCTTCGTACTTTTCCTGAAGAGACTAGCTCCAGTGGATTTAGTGTTAATTTAATGCAATTAAAATTTAAAAAGGATTCTTAATCTGAATATAAAAGAGGGTGCTTTATTGAAGTTGACTCTGAACTCACAATAGGTATATACTTTTAAATCTGGTTTTATGATCATGTTTCATTCAAGTGCTGTTAGACAACAAAGGAATTGTGTTTCCAAAAAAAGGTTGAACAGTGCTGATTAGCATTGCAAAGTCTGCATTTAACAAGATTAGATTTTAAACTAAACCAGTATATTTTAATTTTTTTATACGCATGGACCTAACGTACATGGTGAATAATGCCTCTTGATAGAATTTTAAGTATTTGAGACACTTTATTGTTTAAAGAAAAGTTGCTGACTTCATCGCAAGTGTAGCCTAGTAAAAATGGGGCCTGGAATAGTAAACTGTTGCAGAGCTGAGGCAGAAACTGGTAACCTTCTGACCTCTGACTTTTACTGGAAAATGATATGCAACATAAATTCAGGGGGCCTTTTTTCTTTCAAGTATGCATACGTATATATTCTAGTGGTGCTGTTCACAATGCTATAGTTGAAGTGGTGTCAACATGTTCATTAGAGCCCTTTGCTTTTGGATGAAACGTTAAATCCACGGGGTTTTTAAGGGTGAAAAAGCTGCTGCAAAAATAGGCTTTGCACTAAAACATAGTGTTTGGAGGGGGTTTTTGTACTCAGATAGGGCTCGTCTTTTATCAGAAGGATGTGCGCGTGTTTATGTGTCTATGTGGATGGACAAAACATCTGTGGAGAGGCTTCCCAGAATGCTCCTAAGCCTCTTGGGCCCTTTTGGAAATCGAATGACTCAGTTCCTGGTGTACTTTCTAAGATTTTCAGGCTTCATTTTCTCCTAAATGTGGCATTTTATTAGTCTGGAGTGCCAGTTGTAGGTGAGCTTTTACCATCATCATCCTGGTTGACTTCTAACAAGGTGCATGCTATAACCTCTGTCAGGATGGGGTTTCTAAAGTGACTTTAGAGCTTGAGTCCTCTTGAATATCCACAGAAACACTTGTCAGCAGTGCTTTAGCTGGTTCTGAAACTTTTACCCAAATCCCAGACTAAGGTTTATTGAGGCTGGAATTACTGCCAGCGCTTGATAGATGTATTGCATGAAGAAGGCTCATGACATTAGAACTTTAGGAAAGAGTGAAAAAAAATGGGAATTTGCTACCCAGAGGTCTCAGGTCAAGTTTGGGAAAGGAATTTTGGGAGGAAGACCCTGTTTATGGTGTCTCAGTTACCGAGAGTTCCCTTCAGACCACTTATCACCTGTGGGAATGGCGTTTTATTTGAGGAATGGAAGGATAGTGATGATCTCACTGAGCCTTCCTTTATGTCTTGTTTGCTCAAAGCCCTCTGAAGATCAAGATTATGGGGGAATCTCATTTGTTTAAGCACACTCATGCCTGCATATACAGCTTGCATCAAAAAAGCGCGGTTTTAACCTTCCCACGTGGGGAAGAAGTCAAAAAAACCATGACCCTGAATGGCCAGAAGGGAAGAGAAGAAAAAGATAGCAAATACCTTGCCTCTCTCCAGCTACATTTAAGTTCAGAGGCTTTTCTTCTATGGTCTGGTGTGACAAGTGGAAACACTGTGGTCAAACTCACATGTTCACCTCTGCTGGCTGCTTTTCTTGGCAGCAGAAGCAGCTGGCGTGGCACTGCTGCAGCAGGCGGGTGCTGCGGAAGGATGGTAGTGAAAGGCTGGGGACCTGCATGTTCATGCTTGTGAGCACAGGAGTTAACTCGAGATGCATGAGTTGCATGACATATATTCAGTATATTATGGGCTTCCCTATTTTTAGGAGTTTGTAAAAGTTCCTTTTGGTTCCATCTGTCAAGAGCGCGTTTGCTGTTTAAAAAACCCCCACAAATCTAATCACCAGAAATATAACCCTCTAAACCTGTCTATTTTTAGGTTGTTCCCACAACCTACTTCCCTTGTTGGGGTAGGTAAAAGCACCTTCTGGGCCAGGTTTCCAATCTAGCTGAAGGTGTCATCAGGGTGTGAGTGTGAGCTTTGCATTTTCAGAGAGGAGCATAGACTGGAAAGCTTAAGCCCCTCAGCAAGAATTTTCTCTCTCAGTCCTTAACCCAGAATATGTTAAGGTCTTGTTTTGGACTTCTTGGAATTTTTTATTCTTTACCTGATTCTTCAATGCTTTTAATCCTCACAAAGTGCATTTTTAACCTATTTATGTCCCTGTATACAACACAGATCGAATGATTACCTTTGAAAATTGGGAGGGAGATATTCTTTCCTGTAAATATTTTGAAGTCTTTTTTAACATGTAAATTTATTTATTTAGCAAATAGTAATGACTCCCAGCTGCTTTGATCTACTGCAGAAATCCATATTTAACTGCTAGGGAGCTGTTCTGGGGTCTTGTGCCACTGAACAGCAGGAAATGTTATTGCATAGCACGTTGACACAACCCCTTATGAAGGCCCAGTGTTGTGTCATCGAAAGGGATAGTTATAGCAGAGGAATGCGGAATAATATTATGAAAAAGTTTCCTGACCTGTTTCCCATTGCTCTGAACTTATCGTGAAGGGCCTTTGGAAATCTGTCTCCAAATGATGCAAAGAGATCTGCATTTATACGGTGGAGAAATAACTTGCTAAATTCTATTAAAAAAGAAAATAAAGAAAAAAAAAAAGAGAAGCAGGTTCTTAGGTACAGGCAGGTGATGCTGAGCTCATGGCAACACTATTTTATCTTGTTGCACATTCTGACTTAAAAAAATTCCTATTTGGGCTATTAACAGATCTATATTGTTTGGCTGTCAAATAGACCAGGAGGATGCTGAACAAAACTCTGGTACAGTCACTTTTAATCCAGAGTGAGGCTTTTTTATTCCCATGTTTAGCTGTCCTATGTGGCTTAAAAGAAAAAGGAAAATAAGCTGTCAGTGTCTCCTATTTGTGCGTATTGTTCCTTTCCCATTTTTTCTGTGTGAGCCTGGGCCCAGGTTCAACACATTTTTTTAACCTCAAAATAATTGTTGCTCTTTCAAGCCAGGAGTAGCAAACGGCGATATTTCTTTATGAAAATGTATCAATGGTTGCAATGGGTTGTGTTTGTTTTTTTTTTTTCTCCAGGCTTTTTGTAAGAGTTCAGGCAACCTATAGGCAAAAAGGCAATCGCATTTATTATTGCTGGGAATCTCCAGGCGGTTGTTTGGAGGCTGCGAAGGCAGGCGGCAGAGCTGGGCAGAGGGGGAGAGAAGGGCCACATTATGTTCCAGATGACTGAGCAAGGATTTATATACCAGCTCGCCTTTTTTTTTTTCTTTTTTTTTCTTTTTTTTTTTTTTTTTAAAACATAGGAGAAGAAAAGTAATAAGAGCGGGGAGGCAAGGCATTTGAAGCAGTCAGATGGCCGATGACTAATGGGATAGGTGGGCAGGAGCCTGCGGATTGGGTGTCTTAATGAGCACATTTCGCACCGAGTTTGGGCTGCAGTTCCCCTTCACCTTTGCCCTTTATTGACCGAACTGACACTTCATTTTTCACATACTTCCAATTATGGCTGAGCTTAAGTGTTGCCCTGCCTCCTTTCTTTCTTGCCTATGGACGGCTCAAGAGTGGCTGAGGCCACAGAAGATATTTTAATTTGAAAAACTACCATAGCAAGGCAGGTTTAGGGTGTAACCTGAAACTGCTGTCACTTCGCAGTTTCTTCGATGGAAACAAAAGTTTTAATGTTTCCCATTGAGCGCTTTTTCCTGCCCCTTCCCCGTGGTGAGGTGAGGGGTTGTTTTGGGGGCGGTTGGGTTGGTGAGGAGTGTTTTCCTTGGGGTAAATCCTTTTTTGGCAGTACAGGTGCTGTGGGTGGGAGTCACGAAAGACGTAAACCCAAGTAAAAAGTGGCACCGTGCTCGAATGATGGGTCCTTGTTCCCTCTCAACGCAGCATCTTCTCGAGAGGTTTCTTGTGTTGCGATGCCCTGCAATTTACTTCTCACAACGCTCTCCTTATGGAAAAGCAAAGCAGAATTGTGCCTGCATTTCTCAAGCCTTAGACCAGTGTCAATTTGTTGATTTTGGTAATATTTAATGCATGAATGCAGATTTGAGCGTGGCCTGACTGTGAGGCTTTGAGAAATGTCCAAAGATGATGCTGGGAAAGGCAGGGTATGATGAAGGGATGGACAAATGTCTAGTTTACAGCCACCCCTTTGCTATATGGGGAGAACAGTGATATATGTCCCACAGCCCAAGCCTGTGTGCATTTCCACGTCGGCTTTTACATGCAGAATCCTTCCAGGGCGGAAATGTCTGTTTGCTTTTGCAGGGCTTTGGGGGTTTCAGAGCATGCGGTTTTCCTACCGAATGTAAATTCTGTCGGAAATAGTCGGAATAAGTTGTGCTCACATGGGGTGGGTGGGTTTAAGAACAAAATAGCTGCTGTTAGACCTTAACTTCCCAGCAGCGCCACTGGATTTTGCAGCATGGCTTTTGCTACCAGCTCTGTCACATGAAGTTGGGGTGAGTAATGAGCGGGCGCATCACCTGCGCACTGATGGTGATTGCTTTGCATTTAAATATGTGGAGAGTATATCGACAATTATTTACGTCCAAGCAGAGGCCCCTAAACCACAGAAGTATTTATCTCAAAAAAAAAAAAAAAA